>CM061542.1:3584666-3829480 GCA_030864215.1 Capsicum pubescens
ATATGGCTTAAAAAAAAGCCTCCGCCTTCCCGCCAAAACCAACATGATATTTTTAATAGGTCGTCGGGGGCGCGTCCAAGAAATTTTGGCCAAAAAACACTCCGACGATCGCACCCCCCATCAATCCGTAGGCTAACACATGGAGAATTGTGTTATGGTCGTAAGGATTTTTTGTGACTTTTCGTGTGTGTTGTGGATCGATGGGGAGTGCGGTCGCAGGAGCGTGATTTGGGCAAAACTTCTAAGGCGCTCCTCTGACGACCTATTAAATGAATCATGGTTGTTTGGGGGGCAAGAGAAGTTTTCTTTTTTTTCTTTTTTAAAGCCATTTAAGAAAAATACGAAAAACTAAGTATTTTTGCGATTTTCTGTGCGTGTTAGTCTATGTATCACTGGAGAGTGCGGTCGTCAGAGTGCTTTTTGGCGAAACTTCTTGTGAACTCCCCTAACGCCCTATTAAACGGATCGTGTTGATTTTGGGGATGGATGAAGGTCTTTCTAAAGCCATATGAGTGAAATACTTAAAACTTCGGATTTTTGAGATTTTCTGTGTCTGTTAACCTATGGATCAATAGGGGATTCGATCGTCGGAGTGCGTTTTGAGCAAAATTTCTTGGGTGCGCACCTTACAACTTAATAGATCATGTTGGTTTGTCCGGGAGGGGGAGTTGGAATTTTTTAAAACATATATGAGCGAAATACTAAAAAATGAGTATTTTTTTTTGCGATTTTCCGTGTTTGTTAACCTATGGATCAATAAGGGGTTCGATCGTCGGAGTGCGTTTTGAGCAAAATTTCTTGGTGCGCACCTTACAACTTAATAGATTGTGTTGGTTTGGCCGGGAGGGGGAGTTGGAGTTTTCTTAAACATATATTAGCAAAATACTAAAAAATGAGGATTTTGGGGAATTTTTTGTTTGTGTTAGCATATGGATTGTGTTGGTTTGGGGGGTTGGCGGAGATTATTTAAGCCATATGAGCAAAATTTGAAAAACTAAAGATTTTTTGTGATTTTTCGTAGGTGGTAGCCTATAGGGGGTCCTATCGTTGGAGTGCATTTTGAGCAAAATTTGTTGGGCGCGCCGCCCCTTACAACTTATTAATGAACCGTGTTGGTATGGGGGAGGTTTTTTAATCCATATAAGAGATATATGAAACACTGAATATTCTTTTGCGATTTATTGTGTGTGTTAGCCTATGGATCGATGGGGTTTGCAATCGCCGAAGTGAATTTTGGGCAAAACTTCTTTGACACACTCCTGACGACCTATTACATCGATCGTGTAGGTTAGGGGGTAACCCGAGGTTTTTTTAAGCCATATGAATGAAATAGGTAAAATTGAAAATTTTCATTTGTCGGATTGATAATAGATCTGCCCGTATATAGGTCGGATCGATAATCGATTTGTTGGATTGATAATCGATCCGTCCATAAATAGGTTGGATCGACAATCGATTTGTCGGATCGGCAATCGATCTATCTATATATCGGTAGGATAGATAAAGGATCTGTCTCAAAAATGAGTCATTTCCCTAAAAGAAAAAAAGAAAAAAAAAGAGAGAGAAAAAATTGTAATCTATTTAATTGAAAGAAGACTTGAAAAGGCCTAAGATCCCCGTCTTTTATTCCAATCCAAATCTGTACAAAAAAAAAAAAAGTCCAGTCCAAACAAAAAGAGGAGTGCATTTTCCTATTAAATAAGTTTTAAGTTTAAAATTATTCATTGTCAAACAAAAATAATGTAGGAAAAAATAAAAAATTGTAATCTATTTAATTAAAAGAAGATTTGAAAAGGCCATTCAACAAAAGATCCCGTCTTTTACTCCAATCTAAATCTGTACAAAAAAAGTCCAGTCCAAACAAAAAGAGGAGTGCATTTACCTATTAAATAAGTTTTAAGTTTAAAATTATTCATTGTCAAACAAAAATAATGTAGGAAAAAACAAAAATAATGAAGGAAAAAATAAAAAATTGTAATCTATTTAATTAAAAGAAGATTTGAAAAGGCCATTCAACAAAAGATCCCGTCTTTTACTCCAATCTAAATCTGTACAAAAAAAGTCCAGTCCAAACAAAAAGAGGAGTGCATTTACCTATTAAATAAGTTTTAAGTTTAAAATTATTCATTGTCAAACAAAAATAATGTAGGAAAAAACAAAAATAATGTAGGGAAAAATAAAAAATTGTAATCTATTTAATTAAAAGAAGATTTGAAAAGGCCATTCAACAAAAGATCCCGTCTTTTACTCCAATCTAAATCTGTACAAAAAAAGTCCAGTCCAAACAAAAAGAGGAGTGCATTTACCTATTAAATAAGTATTAAGTTTAAAATTATTCATTGTCAAACAAAAATAATGTAGGAAAAAATAAAAAATTGTAATCTATTTAATTAAAAGAAGATTTGAAAAGGGCATTCAACAAAAGATCCCTTCTTTTATTCCAATATAAAAAAAGTCCAGTCCTAACAAAAATGGGAGTGCATTTTCCTATTAAATAAGTTTTGAGTTTAAAATTGTTCATAATGCACAACAGCAACAACAATCGCCGACCCGACCCCAAACCCGATTCTGGCGATAACCAATTTCAACCCGTCCTTTACTCTTCTGACTCATCTCACGAGGGTCTGTATGGGTAAAAAATCAAGAAGCTTCTAAAAATAACTAGGTGTCACTTATGCAAGATACAAGTGGATATTCCATAAAAATATAGCTTGAATTCGTTGGAATGGTACTGTGAAGGTACATATGTGCTCAATTTCAATTGGTTGAAAGGAAATTTTATTTTTCCCAAGGATTCTCAAATTCAAATTTCCTTCTAGAATTCCAAATTGAGTACATGAATAATGTTGCTATTCTGTCTTCATCCAAAATTTGAATTTCACCTCTTTATAAATTCCAAAATTACACCCCGAAATTCCCTGATCCCACATCGATTGAGCTCCAAAATCCCCCCCCCCCCCCCCCCATTTTGTTTTCTATAAATAGCTCATTGTGGAGCAATTTTTGAGGAGGTTTGGAAGGTTGAAAAAATATTTTCAAATAAAGAGTCATTTTTAGTAAAATAAGTTTTTTCCCCCAAAAGAAGTCGACTACTCAAAGTCCTCGGAATTGCAGCGAAGCTTTATGGTGGTGGTTTAACTTCAATCGTAGGCTTGAGTCCTATTTTGCTGCTTCGAAACTGGTAATACCTGATTCCATTTAGTTTTGATTTTACTTTCTTCCAAAAGGTAATGTATCATTTAACTTTCTTATTTTTGATCATTTTTAGTAGCAATGAACTACATTAAGTTCTTGCATTGACTGTCCCTACATGAGACTAATCAGTATCAATAGGGAGTGTATTTCTCAAGGATCACACAGAAGGAAAGTTAAAAGGGATGTAACTATTCCAAGTCATAATAGGGAATATCTTGAGTACTTATTACATACTTAGGCACTAAATATATTAAGAAATATCAAAGAGAAGATTCTAGTAGAATACAATGTCTAGAATCTAGACCGACTAATAGCTGAATAATTTTGGCAACACCTGATTGAACTATGGCATATCAGTTTGATAAGATATACCTTAATACTCTGAAATTTACATAGTATGTAAACTTTTTACCTTGGAGTCAAATGTTAAGGTATTCTTGATTTTTCAGATTACCTTTTCTTGGGTTGGAAAAAAGTGCCTTCTCCGCACCCAAAATCAGAGAAAAACTCGTACGTATCATTTTTATTATTATGTTATTATTACTCTTAACGTTGTTATTATATGTTTTGTTTAATTACTTATGTTTTAGGGTACTGCTGGGCATATGCTTCCATTGGAGCCATAGCGACAGCTGAATCCATTAAAAGAAAAAAGGTTGTCACCCCCTTATCGAGACGTACGGAGGTAGCTGTTCTAAGGCTTACAGGTTTGCAGTTGAAAAGGGCATTGCAGAAGAAGATAAATATTCATACGCTATGAGAAGATGCGAATGCACAGAATAAATGGTATGTATGATTGCTTATATTGTTTGATTTCCGAAAAAGAAATCATCTTAAAGGTGTCTCTTGTTGTTGCAAGGACTGATCAGTTGGATCTAAGTGTACAACTTTCTGAGCTATTGTTATCAGAAGAAGTATTACGAACTGTTGGGATATTGTTAAGAGTACCCTTGTCCATAACCTGATACTTATTTGAGCCAAAATTCTGATCATCAACCCAACCTCTAAACCTCATCACTCTGGCGAATTTTTACAAATGTTTTAAGTTCTTTGAGAATTACCAGAATTTGTAGTAATATTCTGATTGTCCTTTGCCTGTGCTAGTGTACTTGTTTGGTGAATTCTTGGTTTGAGTATTTTGTGAGTCAAGAGGTTGAGTGCCTCGAAGTGGGGGTCGAAATTGGAAGAGGATTTAGGAGTCTGCGATAATGATTTTATTTTCTTTTTATACAGAAAAAGGGGAAAATTGCTGGATATAAACGCATTAATATTCATAGACTGACTAAAGACCAAATCGAAGATCACATTAAGAGGCAGCCAATCACATGCTCTATTAGGTCTTATGAAAGCCTTCACGTACACGTCGGGCAGGTTTGAATTAATTTATTCTATCAATTTTTCAAAATAATTGAATGTTACTTGCTGTTTATGTTTACCAACGCTGTGTAAATCAGAGCGTCTACATGGGACCGACGGATGAAAGATTAAGATGAGACAGGAAAGTTTAGCCAAAGGTGAGAATGCTTCTAGTTGGTTTTGGCATTAACGAAGATGGACAAGATTATTATCTTGCTTAGAACAGCTGGGGGAAGGATGGGGGTACCATGGCAATGGTAAAATCAAATGCTCGTTGGTGTATAATCTGCGGTATCCCACTGCAAAAGAAGAGGATTGATGAAAGAATAGGTGGGTTTGACACTGACTGCTGCTTTTTGACTATGACTCCCCGTACTTCTAGCACTTGTTGAGGAACATTAAAAGAAACTGTCCCAAAATCAAGAGAGCATCACCAACATTTAGGGGTGTTCATGGGTCGGTTTGGATCGGTTAGTGGTTAAAACCATAGCCAAAATCAATTAGTCGGTTTTTGGATTTCTAAAACCAAACCAAACCAAAAGCAAAAAACAACCGTCTGTTTGGTTTGATTTTTCGATTTTTTTGGTTATTGACTAGCCTACTCTATTAATATCTACGAGGTCAATTTTCTCTTCTTCCCAAATTACTAAATAAAACAGCAAAAATATATTCACTTGACAAGAACTGCTAATGTAAAGCACAAAAGAGCCCTAGAAGTCAATATCGAAGCTCAAGAAGTATGCAGATTACTTAACACTTCAAATGTACTAAGCTCCTCAATCTTGGCTGATTACAGGTTCACACTCCGTCTGCTGAATAGTCTTATGGTACATCACATCTACAGAGAACAAAACCAGCCAGAAGACCAAGTTTTGTGATTATTTACATTAATGCTAGTGCAGCATACTCATCTTTAATGTATAATATTAACTGTAATGTGTCGTCTAATGTACATAGTGTATGATTAGAAAAGAATCCATGATCAAATAGGCTATGAAAATGTCCAATTTGCAGATCGTATCAAACTGACATAACTTCACAGAATATCGTCTATGGTCCTGACCCCATTTTTGTACCATTTATATGAAATGTTTTTAGCCCGTAAATCATTAATACTGAAACAAATTCAACATTGTATACTTTAAAGCAGCTGCACAATCGTAATCCATTTGAAGGTTAGACACCAATATTCCTCCCTTTTTTTTTTAGTTGGTTCTTGGGAACGTATCCAGTGATGTGTTTGAAGATTATATTACAAGCCCAAATCCCTCCAATGTGATGAAAAGAGTTCTCACCTCTCGCTACAGATGTGGGTCCATCGACAAAGCTGATGGTCCCTCCTTTAGAAAATGTTGAACGTTCCCAACCTTTGTTAACTACTGAGGTGGAGGCTTTGGTCCGACCTTTGCAGCATGTTGCCTCAAATTTTGAACCACAACTGGCAATTTCGACTTTCAAATCTTTTTCTGTTTCTGGAATGTGGCGTACCTTGTGTCAATGTATTACACAATTCTCTGCCGAGTCCTCGGAAAGACTCAGAAAGTTAGAGAAGGGGTTGATCTGATTCTTAAAGGGCTTCGGGAGGTCAACATTATCGGCCTTTAATTTCTTCTTTGGAGGTTGTGGTTGAAGATTTTTTCAAGAAGCATGTAGATTACGATGCCACGAGGTTGTCTACCTCTCAGAAGATAACTAGAGATTCTTATCAAGAATTTCTTTCGGCTGCGCACCAGGTATTGTATTCCCTAGGCCAAACTTCTTGGAATTTCCTTCTTATGCTGAAAAGATGAAGGATTATGCTGCACGGGCACTTAAGCTGTACAATCAGAAATTTGTATGCTCGTCACACTTCCTATTGTCTTTCTAGTAAATTGTGCCTTTGTTTTAAGTTAGTTTGTCATCATGGTTTAGTTGCTGGTAATTGAAAGTGGTGGGATTATCTATCTATGTCTAGTGTAAAAAGGAGGAAGAACAACTGTGTCTGAACTTTGTTATGACTTATGGAATTAAGTTTAAGATAATTTTAATGTGATGTTTTATTATTCTGTATCTCGTTTGGTTGAAGCATATTGCATTGGTTGATTCTTGAGACGAGACGTTTGTGGGGTTTGTTGCCATTGCTAACAAAGAAAAGTGCCAAATTTGGGAAGACATTTTCAGCTTCTCAATTGAATAATGACATGACTGCCGGACTGTATTAGTTGTAGAGGGCCCCTTAGCTGGGCGTGGCCATAACATTGCCTCTCTACGACCTTACCAAATAAGAACGAACCTTGTCCGCAAGATTCATAGGTTTTTCCTCATTGTGTAACTGCTACAGGGTGAGGAGTTAGCTAGGTGTTCCTATGCACTTCTTGAGCAAAGAAGCATGGAAAACAGGTCATATTTGAGTTGTAGATCCGGATATGGAGTCTCCTTTGTTGCTGGAAACGCAGGGAGTGCTGTCGGAGTTTCACATAAGCCCTCAACGTCATCAAATTAGGGAAACAACCGGAGACAACAAGCATCTATATTTATAGTTTTACAAAAGTTGAAAGAACAAAAAATCAATGAGAAGATTGTAAGAACAAATAGATTATGCAATGCAACATGAATGGATGCGGCAAAGTCTGAACAACGTAGAATAAATGTGTGTGTCTAATCAAGTAGTTTCATTCAAGAAATATACAGTTCAACATAACTAAACCTATGGTTAGTTGGAATCATTAGAGATAAAAAGTCGAAAAATGAATGCTTGGTTATGCAATGCACTACAAAATAGTTACCAAACTAACTCTTGCTAGTTAGCGTCCACATGGTATGGTATGATATTTGGAATTTCAGTAATGCTAACTCTTGCGATTTTGCTCCATCTACTTATCACACGTTTATATTAATTGAAGGTTAATTATGCTTAGTTAAATAGTACAAGGACCAAAACTAGAACAAACTTATAGCGCGAGGACCAAAATCGCCATTGCCATTTAATTAAAGCTTCTAATATAAAGGTCTGATATATTTAATGTAGGTTAACATGGAGTATAAGTAGGGTTGTTACGTAAAAACAATCAAATATAAGTTTTGATGCTAAAATAAACCTTTAACAGTTTGTCAACAATTTTTCGTCATGAATCCTGGTTTACCACCACCAGAAACTTGGCTGCTGCAGCCAAGTGAATCGGAATCTGATTCCTCGAGCGAATCAGATGCCGAGCCTTTACCTGAGGATGGAATCTACACGGATGATTTTGGTTTCACGAGCGAATCGGAGGTGATTCATGGAGCGGCTACGTAAGATTGGAACCTTTACCAATAGAGCATGATTATACAAACTGTACATGTTGCAAGTTTGATATGGCAGATTCAGATGATGAGGAGTATGTGATTGATAAAAATTGCTGGAACAAGTATCTCCAACAGCTCAATGAGAGTCAGGTATCTATGTTTATTTTCATTAAATTATATACTATACTATTTCTGTTTATCCTTGATTTCTGCCTGCCTTCCTGTTGTTGTTGGTTCTCTTCGTGTTACTAATTGTGAAACCACATGTGGGATTACACTAGGGATTTGATATTAAAGATTATCCTAGTGGGCATCCAGCGGCTACCGTATTCCCCAATCCAGCTCCTTCTTATGCTGAAAAGATGAAGGGTTATGCTGCAGAGGCACTTAAGCTGTACAATGAGAGATTTGTATGCTCTTTGTCACACTTCCCACTGTCTTTCTACTTGGTTCTTTTTCCCTTGTTTTCTCCAGAAAGATGACAAAGCTCCTGTGTATTCAATTTAGGACACTAAATATGAGGTTAATGCTATTCTCAAGGTTAATGAAGATGTGTGCGGCATATACAATGTTTCTGTCTTACCTTTACGGTTACAAATGGCGAGAAGGAATATTTTCAAGCTAAGGTGGTGAGGCGTATGGGTGGATCTTTGCGCTTCTCAATCGTTAGGCCAAGGGTAATGAAATCTGCTATACATGTCTTTTGTCATCTAGTAATTCGTTCTTCCTTTGGTTTATTTTTAATTCTTATACTAACTCTCTCTCTCTCTCTCTCTCTCTCTCTTATGCTTTTATGTAAGGCGAATGGAGCTTTGGGCGTATAGTGGATGTGACGTCTGTGCATTGTTTTGCCTCGGGTTCAAGCTTTAGTTTTGCGTTAACAGTTTCTTGTTAATGTTGGATACCGTTTCTAGTTAATTGTGTCTTTGTTTCAAGTTAGTTTGTCATCATGGTTTAGTTGCTAGTATTGTAAAAAGATGAAAGAAAGAACAACTGTGGCTGATCTTTATCGTAACTCTCTTGTTAACTCTCTTTTAGTGGATGTGAAGTCTTTTGTGCTTATAGTGGATGTTACCAAACTAACTCTTGCTAGGTAGTGTCTGCATGGTATGGTACGGTATGATATTTGGCGGGGTAATTTACCTCTTTACGACCTTACCCAAAAAGAACCTTGTCCGCAAGATTCATAGATGTTTCCTGCAGACCATCATTGTGTAACTGCTACAGGTTGACTTGTCAGCTCGGTGTTCCTATGAACTTCTTGAGCAAAGAAGCATGGAAAACGGTGCATTTGAGCTAGCCACATCAGGCAGCTCCAACTTGTAGGTCCGGATATGGAGTCTCCTTTGTTGCTGGAAACGCAGGGAGTGCTGACGGAGTTTCACATAAGCCCTCAACGTCATCAAATTAGGGAAACAACCGGAGACAACAAGCATCTATATTGGGGCGGATGGAGTATTATTTTTCTTGATAATTGTGGTGTCCAGGTCAGCATTCGTGCACCTCGACTAAATTTATGGGATATCTATAACTTACCACCAGCAACAAAACAAATGTTTGGTAATTCTATCCCCCAAGGATAGCAAAGATCGAAAGTTCACCTAGTTATCTTTATGTCTCAGCTGCGATTTGAATCTGAGACTTTAGATTCTCAACTCACTTCATTGACGGTGAGCAAACTTTATTTTTTGCATTTACTTTTTCTTTTTGTTTTTTTGGTAAATGCCTAGATGTCTCAATCACGACGGTGACGGATAAGAGGTTGGTTATAGTAAGTATAAAGGAGCTGTAGAAATAGATTAAAGAGGTATATTTTACGTGTAGCTTATTGAAGGTATGACTTACAACAGTAAGATACAAAAGATCGAAAATAAGGATAGAAGATCGGTGAGTGGTTGAGCATCATCTAGCTCCCTTATCAGTATCGATACTACTACTCTTGACATCCTTTGTGTTATTTGTTGTTGCTACATGTTCTCTTAAATAGCTTACTCGAACTGAGGTCTATCAGAAACAATTGTTCTACCTTCACGGGATAGTGATGAGGCTATGTACACGTCAAACTACGTCTTTCTACGAATATGAATTCAAATTAATCGGATCACTGAATTCTGTACACCGGATGGTTAGAAAAAAAAAAGTTGCAACAGCAGTAATTATGGCGTGCTATAGCCCAGGTTTCAGGGGTAGGTCCGGGGTCCGGGCGTGCTGTGGGCCGAAAATCGATCGGGGCATGTCATGGAGATTGGGAATCGTCCCAGTGTGGTCCGTTTAATTTTGAGTGGCCATTTAGGTGGACAAACCTCTCTTACGAGAGAGTAAGCGGTCGTTGTCAAATATATAACCCAACTAGGTTGGGGTCGAATCCCACAGGGAATATGGTGCTAATTAAGTTGTATGTAGATTAGTTGAATTTTAATCGTTCATTTCCGTAAAATAAATAGAGGGGATTTAATTCAGTTCACAAATTAATGGTTTCAGTTTAACAAGATGAAATATGTGTAGTAGTATTCAAATTCAGAGAAATAGCAAGCTAGGGTTATGTCCACCTTGTAGTTTTCAATACTTACTAACTATGGGCTTTATGAATTCATACATGCATCGTGCTTACAGAGAAACATATTGTATTTAATAACATAATCCTAGTGTTTGTCAACCATCAAGGACTAATTCACTTTAGTTCTCTCGAATCAAAAGCGTTCACCAAAAACAATACGAAATCTCCAAGTAGTTAATCCTGCTAAGGCTACTTGTAAAATAGAGGTTGGTAATCCTATTTTCTTGTCACTACACTCTTTTCCGAACATCAACCTTTCTTTCGAACAAGTTGCATTTTAAGGCATATCCTCTATGTTTGCAACCACAAGAATTCAAGATAAGCGAAGAGAGTATGATGTAAACAAATCAATGCATAATGAATTCAAAACCCAAAGTGATAGATTGTATGCTACAAGGCTTCCATAACCCTAACTAATAAACTTAGCTACTCATGAATAAAACGAAAAGCATCATAAATATATTCATCATACCAAAAACTAGAAGACGATCTTGGTGTGCGAATAGTGAAAACAAGAGAGAAAAACGTTTCTCTCTCTCTCCTCAAACTAAGTCTCCTTTCTCCTCTCTCAGAATAATACAGAATAATGAATAAAAATTCAGCAATTAAGTCTTTTAATAATCTCTTCTCTCATAATTGCCTTCTAAGTCCCTGAACTAATTATAAATGACAAATTAGTCTTGGACATAGTTTCTAGGCACCACATTTGGTCCAGATTGCTACTATCTCTTGTGTCATATGCCATCCACATTCCATAGTCCCATTATGTCTTCGTCTACCTCATTAATACCTGAAATCATGCTAATCACACCAGTTATCTCAATTACATAGAAGTAGAGTAATAACATAAGAAACTAGGCACTTTGTTCTCTAAACTTAGCTAAAATATGGATAAGTTATGGTGCTTAGGCGTATAAATACACCCAAGATCAGACAAACGGGTAAAAAGGAGAGAATGGAATGTTTTTTAGCCAAATCAGTGTGCTATAGCCCACGGTTTTGGGATAGGTCCGGGGTCCGGGGTTCGGGGTCCGGGCATGCTGTGGGCCAAAAATCGATTGGGGAGTGCCAGGGAGGTTGGGGATCGTCCCAGTGTGGTCCGTTTAATTTTTCATGGACATTTGGGTGGACAAACGGGCGAAACAGAGCAAACGATGCATTTTCAGGCCAAATCGATGTGTTATCGCCCACGTTTTGGGGGTGGATCCGGAGTTCGGGCGTACTGTGGGCCAAATCGATCGGAGCGTGTCAGGGAGGTTGGGTATCATCCCAGTGTAGTCCGTTTAAGTTTTCATAGCCATTAGGATGGACAAACGGCAAAAACAGAGCAAACAGGGAATTTTCGGGTCAAATCGGTGTGCTATAGCCCTCGGTTTCGGGGGTGGGCTCGGGGTCTGGGCATTCTGTGGGTCAAAAATCGACCGAGGCGTGCCAGGGTGGAAGGGGATCATCTAAGCGTGGTCCATTTAATTTTTCGTGGCTATTTGGGTGGACAAACGGGCGAAACCCACCGAACGGGGCATTTTTGGGCCAAATCGATGTGCTATAGCCCATGGTTTCGTGGGTGGGCCCGGGGTTCGGGTGTGCATTGGGCCAAAAATCAACCGGGGCGTGTCAGGGAGGTTGGGGATCGTCTAGTGTAATCCGTTTAATTATTTGTGGCAATTTTGGGGGACAAACGGGCGAAACGGAGTGAACGAGGCATTTTCGGGCCAAATCAGTGTGCTATAGCCCACGATTTCGGGGGTGGGCCCCAGGTCCGGGTGTGCTGTGGGCCAAAAATTGACCGGGGCATGCCACAGAGGTCGAGGATCGTCCCAGTGTGGCCTATTTAATTTTCGTGGCCATTTGACGGGACAAACGGGCGAAACAGACCGAACAGGGCATTTTTGAGCCAAATCGGTGTGCTATAGCCTACGGTTTTAGGGGTTGGCCCGGGGTCCAGGCGTGTTGTGGGCCAAAAATTGACCGGAGCGTGCAAGGGTTGTTGGGGATCGTCCCAATATGGTCCGTTTAATTTTTCGTGGCCATTTAGGGGACAAATGGGCGAAACAGAGTGAACGGGACTTTTTCAGGCCAAATCGGTGTGCTATAACCAACGGTTTCGAGGTGGGCCCGGCGTCTGGGTATGCTGTGGGTCAAAAATCGGTCGGGGCATGCCAGGGTGGTTGGGGATCGTCACAGTGTGGTCCGTTTAATTTTTCGTGGCTAGTTGGGTGGACAAGCTGGATAAATGGAGCAAACAGGGCATTTTTGGACCAAATCGGTGTGCTATAGCCCACGTTTTCAGGTGTGGGCCCGGGGAACGGGCGTGCTGTGGGCCAAAATTTGACCGTGGCGTGCCAGGGAGGTTGGGGATCGTCCCAGTGTAGTCTGTTTAATTTTTCGTGGCTATATGGATCGACAAACAGGCAAAATGGTGCGAGTGGGGCATTTTCGGGTCAAATTGGTGTGCTATAGCCCACGATTTGGGGGGTGGGCCCAGGGTCCGGGCAAGCTGTGGATCAAAAATCGACCGGGGCGTGCCAGGGAGGTTGGGGATCATTCCAGTGTGGTCCGTTTAAATTTTGTGGCCATTTGAGGGGACAAACGGGTGAAACGGAGCGAACGGAGCATTTTTAGGCCAAATCGGTGTGCTATAGCCCACAGCTTTAGGGGTGGGCACGGTGTTCGGGCGTGCTGTGGGCCGAAAATCGATCAGGGAGTGCCAGGGAGTTTGAGGATTATCTCAGTGTGGTCCGTTTAATTTTTCGTGGTCATTTGGGGGACAAACGGGCAAAACGGAGTGAACGGGGCATTTTCGGGCCAAATCGATGTGCTATAACCCACGGTTTCGGGGGTAGGCTCGGAGTTCGGGCGTGCAATGGGCCGAAACTTGACAGGGGCGTTCTAGGGTGGTTGGGGATCATCTCATTGTGGTCCGTTTATTTTTTCGTGGCCATTTGGGTGGACAAATAGGCAAATGGGGAGAACGGGGCATTTTCTGGCCAAATCGATATGCAATAGCCCACGGTTTCAGGGGTGGACCCGGGGTTCGGGCATGCTGTTGGCCGAAAATTGACCGGGGCATGCCAGGAAAGTTGAGGATCATCCCTGTGTGGTCCATTTAATTTTTCATGGCCATTTGGGTGGACAAACGGGTAAAACGGAGCGAACGGGGTATTTTTGGGCCACATCGGTTTGCTATAGCCCACGATTTCGAGGGTGGGACCGATTTTCGGGTGTGCTGTGGGCCAAAAATCGACTGGGGAGTTCCAGGGAGGTTGGGTATCGTCCCAGTGTAGTCCGTTTAATTTGTCGTCGTCATTTGGGTGGACAAACGGACGAAACGGAGTGAACGGGGCATTTTCGGGCCAAATCGGTGTTCTATAGACCACGGATTCAAGGTGGGCCCAGGGTTCGGGCGTGCTGTGGGGAGATAACTGACTGGGTGTGCCAGGGATGTTGGGAATCTTCTCAGTATGGTCCGTTTAATTTTTTCTGGCCATTTGGGTGAACAAATGGGCAAAACGGAGCGAACGGTGCGTTTTCGGGCCAAATAGGAGTGCTAGGCACACCCCTGTAAATTTTTGGGCCACAGCACACCCGGACCCCGGGCTCACCCCCGAAACTGTGGGCTATATCACATCAATTTTGTTCGAAAATGCCCCGTTCACTATGTTTCGCCCGTTTGTCCACCCAAATGGCCATGAAAAATTAAACGGACCACATTGGGACGATATCCAACCTCCCAGGAATGCCCCGGTCGATTTTTTGCCTACAACATGCCCGGACCCCTGGTGCACCCTCGAATTTGTGGTCTATAGCATACCGATTTAGCCCGAAAATGCCTCGTTCGCTCCGTTTCACCCGTTTGTCCACCCAAATAGCCTCGAAAAATTAAACGGACCACACTGGAGCAATCCCCAACCACCTTGTCATGCCCCAGTAAATTTTTGGCCCACAGCATGCCCGGACCCCAAGCCCACCCACGAAACCGTGGGCTATAGCACACCGATTTAGCCCAAAAATACCCCGTTCACTCCGTTTCGCCCGTGTGTCCACCCAAATGGCCACGAAAAATTAAACGGACCACACTGGGATGATCCCAACCTCCTTGGCATGCCCCGAGCGATTTTCGGACCACATCACGCCCGAACCGCGGGACCACCCCCAAAAACCGTGGGCTATAGCACACCGATTTGGCTCGAAAATTACCCGTTCGCTCCGTTTCACCCGTTTGTTCACACAAATGGCCACGATAAATTAAATGGACCACAGTGGGACGATCCCCAACCTCACAGGTATGCCTCGGTTGATTTTCTGCCGACAGCACGCCCGAACTCCAGGCCTACCCCCGAAATCGTTGGCTATAGCACACCAATTTGGCTCGAAAATGCCTCGTTCGCTTTGTTTTACCCGTTTGTCCACCCAAATAGCCACGAAAAATTAAACGGATTATGATGGGATGATACCCAACCTCCTTGGTAGGCCCTGATTGATTTTTGGCTGATCGTACGCCCAGATCCTGGGCCCACCGCCAAAAACGTGAGCTATAACACACCTATTTGGCCCAAAAATGCCACATTCGCTTCGTTTCGCCCGTTTGTCCACCCAAATGGCCACGAAAATTAAACGGACCACACTAGGACCATCCCCAACCTGCCTGGCACGCCCCGATCAATTTTTTACCCACAGCGCCTGGACCCCGGGTCCACCACCGAAATGGTGGGCTATAGCACACCGATTTGGCTCGAAAATGCCCTGTTCGGTCTGTTTCGCCCGTTTGTCCCACCAAATGGCCACAAACATTAAACGGACCACACTGAGATGATCCCCAACCTTCATGGCATGCCCCGATCAATTTTTGACCCACAGCAAGCCCGGAACCCAGGCCCACCCCCGAAATCGTGGGCTATAGCACACTGATTTGGCCCAAAAATGCCCTGTTCGCCCGTTCGTCCCACAAAATTGTCATGAATAATTAAACGAATTACACTGGACGATTCCCAACCTCCCTAGCACGCCCCGGTCGATTTTTGGCCCAATGCGCGCCCGAACCCCGGGCTTACCCCCAAAACCGTGGGCAATAGCACACCGATTTGGCCCAAAAATGCCCTGTTCGCTCCTTTTCGCCCGTTTGTCCACCCAAATGGCCATGAAAAATTAAACGGACCACACTGGGACGATCCCCAACCTCCCTGGCAAGCCACGATCAATTTTTAGCTCACAATACTCCCGCACCCCGGGCCCACCCCTAAACTCGTGGGCTATAGCATATCGATTTCTCTCGAAAATGCCCCGTTCGCTTCGTTTTGCCCGTTTGTTCATCCAAATGGCCATGAAAAATTAAGCGGACTACACTGGGACGATCCATAAACTCCCTGGCATGCCTCAATCAATTTTTGGCCCATCGGACATTTAGACCCCGGGCCCAACGCCGAAACCATGGGCTATAGCACACCGATTTGGCTCGAAAATGCTACGCTCGCTTCGTTTCGCCCGTTTGACCACCCAAATAGCCACAAAAAATTAAACGAACCATACTGGGATGATCCCCAACCTCCCTGGCATGCCCCGGTCGATTTTCGGCCCACAGCACGCTTGAACCCCAGGCCCATCCCCGAAACTGTGGGCTATAGCACACCAATTTGGCCCGAAAATGCCACGTTCGCTCTGTTTCGCCCATTTGTCCCCATAAACGGCCATGAAAAATTGAACGGACCACACTGTCACTATCCCCAACCTCCCTGGCACACCCAGATCAATTTTTGAGCAACAGCGCGCCCGGAACCCAGTCCCATCCCCACTACTGTGGGCTATAGCGCATTGATATGGCTCAAAAACTCCCTGTTCGCTCCGTTTCGTCCGTTTGTCCACCTAAATGGCCACGAAAAGTAAAATGGACCACAGTGGGATAATCTGTAACCTCTCTAGCATGCCCCGAATGATTTTCGACCCACAGCATGCTCGGACCCCAGGCCCACCCCTGAAACCGTGGGCTATAGCACACCAATTTGGCTCGAAAATGTCTCGTTTGCTCTATTTCGCCCGTTTGTCCACCCAAATGACCACGAAAAATTAAACCGACCATACTGGGAAGATCCCTAACCTCCCTGGCATGCCTCGGTCGATTTTCGGTCAACAGCCTGCCCAGACCCCGAGCTCACCCCCAAAACTGTGGGCTATAGCACACCAATTTGGCTAAAAAATGCCTCGTTCGCCCTGTTTCGCCCGTTTTTCCCCTCACTGGCACCCCCTGATTGATTTTCTTCCCACAGCACGCCAGGACCCCAGGACCACCCCCAAATCGTGGGCTATAGCACACTGATTTGTCCCAAAAATGCCCATTCGCTCCGTTTTCCTTGTTTGTCCACCAAAATGGCCATAAAAAATTAAACGGACCACACTGGGACGATCCCCAACCTCCCTGGCACATCTCGATCAATTTTTGGCCCATAGCACGCCCGATCCCCGATCCCACCCCCAAAACCGTGGTCTATAGCACACCGATTTGGCATGAAAATTCCCCGTTCGCTCCGTTTTGCCCGTTTGTCCCCCAAAATGGCAACGAAAATTTAAACGGACCACACTGGGATGATACCCAACCTCCCTGACATGCCCCAATCAATTTTCATCCCACAGCACACCCGAACCCCGAGTCCACCCCCAAAATCGTGGACTATAGCACACCAATTTGGCCCGAAAATACCCCGTTCGCTCCGTTTCGCCCATTTGTCTTCTCAAATGGCCACGAAAAATTAAACGAACCATACTGGGATGATCCCCAACCTCCCTGGCACGACCCGGTCTATTTTTGTCCCAGAGCACGCCCAGAACCAGGCTCACCCCCGAAACCGTGGGCTATAGCACACCGATATGGCTCAAAAATGCCCCGTTAGCTCCATTTCGCCATTTGTCCACCAAAATGGCCACAGAAAATTAAACGGACCATACTGGGATGATCCCTAACCTCCCTGGCACGCCCCGGTTGATTTTTGGAATACAGCATACCCAGACCCTGGGCCCACCCAAAACCGTAGGCTATACCACATCGAATTGGCCTGTAAATTCCCCGTTAGCTCCGTTTCGCCCGTTTGTCCTGCCAAATAGCCACAAAAAATTAAACAGACCACGCTGGAATGATCCCCAACCTTACTGGCACGCCTCGATCGATTTTTAGCAAACAGCACGCCCGGACCCCAGGCCCACCCCCAAAACTGTGGGCTATAGCTCACCGATTTGGCCCAAAAATACCCCGTTCGCTACGTTTCGCCCGTTTGTCCACCCAAATGGCCACAAATAATTAAGAGGAACATACTGGGACGATCCTCAAACTCCATGGCATGCCTCGGTTAATTTTTGGCCCATCGCACATCTATACCCCGGGCCCACCGCCGAAACAATGGGCTATAGCACACCGATTTGGCTCGAAAATGCTACGTCCGCTTCATTTCACCTGTTTGTCCACCCAAATGGCCACGAAAAATTAAACGGACTACACTGGGATGATCCCCAACCTCCCTGGCATGCCCTGGTCGATTTTCGGCCTACAACACGACCAGACCCCGGGCCCATCCCCAAAATTGTGGGCTATAGCACACCGATTTGGCCTTAAAATGCCACGTTCACTCTATTTCACCCGTTTGTCTAGATAAATGGCCACAAAAAATTGAACGGACCACACCATCACTATCCCCAACCTCCCTGGCACGCCCTGATCAATTTTTGGGCCACAGCACGCCCGGACCCCGGTCCCATCCCCGAAAATGTGGGCTATAGCGCACCGATTTGGCTCTAAAACCCCCCGTTCGTTCCGTTTCGCCCATTTCTCCACCTAAATGGACACGAAAAGTAAAATGGACCATATTGGGATGATCTGTAACCTCTATGGCACGCCCCGAATGATTTTTGACCCACAGCATGCTCGAACCCCGGGCCCACCCCCAAAACCGTAGGCTATAGCACACCAATTTGGCTCGACAATGTCCCGTTCGCTCTATTTTGCCCGTTTTTCCACCCAAATGACCACAAGAAATTACACCGACCACACTGGGATGATCCGTAACCTCCCTGGCATGCCTCGGTCGATTTTTGGTCAACAGCCTGCCCAGAGCCCGAGCTCACCGCTGACACTGTGGGCTATAACACACCAATTTGGCTCGAAAATGCCCCGTTCATCCTGTTTCTCCCGTTTGTCCCCCTAAATGGCAAAGAAAAATTAAACGGACGACATTGGGATGATCCCCAACCCCCCTGGCACCCCTGATCAATTTTCTTCCTACATCACGCCAGGACCCCAGGACCACCCCAAAATCGTGGGCTATGGCACACCGATTTGTCCCAAAAATGCCTGTTCGCTCCGTTTCGCTCGTTTGTCAACCAAAATGGCCACAAAAAATTAAACGGACCACACTGGGACGATCCCCAACCTCCCTGGCACGCCTTGGTCAATTTTTGGCCGACAGCACGCCCGAGCCCCGGGCCCACCCCCAAAATCGTGGTCTATAGCACATCGATTTGGCACGAAAATTCCCTGTTCGCTCCGTTTCGCCCATTTATCCACCCAAATGGCCACGAAAAATTAAACGAACCACACTGGGACGATCCCCAACCTCCTTGGCACGACTCGGTAGATTTTTGGTCCAGATCACACCTGGAACCAGGCTCACCCCCGAAACTATGGGCTATAGCACACCGATATGGCTCGAAAATGACCCGTTAGCTCCATTTCGCCATTTGTCCACCAAAAATGGCCACAAAAAATTAAACGGACCATACTGGGACGATTCCTAACCTCCCTGGCACGCCCCGAACAATTTTCGAAACACAACAAACCCGGACCCTGGGCCCACCCAAAATCGTGGGCTATACCACACCGAATTGGCCTTTTAAATGCCCCGTTCGCTCTGTTTCGCCCGTTTGTCCTGCCAAATAGCCACGAAAAATTAAACGAACCAAGTTGGGATGATCCCCAACCTTCCTGGCATGCCCCGATCGATTTTTGGCCAATAGCACGCCCGGACCCTGGGCCCACCCCCAAAACCGTGGGCTATAGCTCATCAATTTAGCCCAAAAATACCTCGATTTCTACGTTTAGCCCGTTTGTCCACCCAAATGGCCACGAAAAATTAAGCGGACCACATTGGGACGATCCCCAAACTCCCTGGCACGCCTTGGTCAATTTTCGGCCCATCGCACATCTAGACCCCGAGCCCACCGCCGAAACCATGGGCTATAGCACACCGATTTGGCTCGAAGACGCTACATTCGCTTTGTTTTGCCTGTTTTTCCACCCAAATGGCTACGAAAAATTAAATGGACCACACTGGGACAATCACCAACCACCCTGGCACGCTTTGGGTGATTTTTTGCCCATAGCACGCCCGAACCCCAGGCCCACCCCCCAAAACTGTGTGTTATAGCACACCGATTTAGTTCACAAATGCCTTGTTCGCTCCGTTTTGCCCGTTTGTCCACCCAAAAGGCCAAGAAAAATTAAACGAACCACACAGGGAGATCCCCAACTTCCCTAGCACGCCTCAGTCAATTTTTGGCCCACAACACGCCTGCAACCCGAGCCCACCCCCGAAACCGTGGGCTATAGCACACCGATTTGGCTTGAAAATGCCCCGTTCGCTTTGTTTCGCCCGTTTGTCCACCCAAATGGCCACGAAAAATTAAATGGACCATACTGGGACGATCCCCAACCTCCCTGGCATGCCCCAGTCAATTTTTGGCACACAGCACGCCCGGACCTCAGGCCCACCCCAAAAACCGTGGGCTATAGAACACAAATTTGGCCCGAAAATGCCCCATTCTCCCGTTTGTCCACCCAAATGGCCACGAAAAATTAAACGGACCATACTAGGATGATCCCCAACCTCGCTGGCATGCCCCATCGATTTTTGGCCCACAGCACGCCCAAACCTCAGGCCCACCCCTAAAAGTGTGTGCTATAGCACACCGATTTAGCCCGAAAATACCTCTTTCACTCCGTTTCGCCCGTTTGTCCCCCCAAAAAGTCAAGAAAAATTAAACAAACCACACAGGGACGATACCCAACCTCCCTGGCATGCCTCATTCAATTTTTGGCCCACAGCACGCCCGCGCCCTAGGCCCACCACTGAAACTGTGGGCTATAGCACACAGATTTGGCTTGAAAATGCCTCGTTCGCTTTGTTTCGACCGTGTGTCCACCCAAATGGCCATGAAAAAATAAACGGACCACACTGGGATGATCCCCAACCTCCCTGGTATACCCCAGTCGATCTTCGGCATACAGCACACCCGGAAATCAGGCCCACTCCAAAAATCGTGGGCTATAGTAGACAAATTTGGCCCAAAAATGCCCCGTTCGCTCTGTTTCACCCGTTTGTCCACCCAAATGGCGACAAAAAATTATACGGACCATACTGGGATGATCCCCAACCTCCCTGGCATGCCCCAATCGATTTTCGGCTTACTGCATGCCCGAACCAGGGCCCATCCCCAAAACGGTGTGCGATAGCACACCGATTTAGCCCAAAAATTTCCTGTTTACTCTGTTTTGCCCATTTGTCCCCATAAATGGTAACAAAAAATAAAACAGACCATACTTTGAGTTTCCCCAACCTCCCTGGCATGCCCCGATCGATTTTTGGCCCACAGAACGCCCGGACCAGGGGCTTACCCCCAAAACTATGGGCTATAGCACACCGATTTGGCCCAAAAATGCCCTGTTCGGTTCGGTTCGCCGATTTGTCCACCTAAATGGCCCCAAAAAATTAAACGGACTACACTAGGATGATCCGCAATCTCCCTGGCATGCCCTGGTTGATTTTCAGCCTACTGCATGCCTGGACCTCGAGCCCTCCCCCAAAACCGTGGGCTATAGCACACTGATTTGGCTCGAAAATGCCCCGTTCTCTTTGTTTCGCCCGTTTGTCTACCCAAATGTCCACAAAAAATTAAACGGACAATACTAGGACGATCCCAACCTTCCTGGCATGCCCCGATCAATTTTCAGCCCACAGCACTCTCAAACCCCGAGCCCACCCCCAAAACTGTGGGCTATAGCACACCAATTTGGTCCGAAAATGCCGCGTTCGCTCTGTTTTGCTCGTTTGTCCCCCCAAATTTTCACAAAAAATTAAACGGACCACACTGGGACAATCCCTATCTTCCCTGGCACGGCACGATTGATTTTTCGCCCACAGTATGCCTGGACCCTGACCCCTAAAACCGTGGGTTATAGCACACTGATTTGCCCCGACAATGCCCTGTTCGCTCCGTTTAACTCGTCTGTCCCCCAAATAGCCATGAAAAATTAAACGGACCACACTAGGATGAAATCCAACCACCCTGGCACGCCTTGGTTGATTTTTGACCTATAGCACTCCCGGTCCCCCGGTCTACCCCAAAACCGTAGGCTATAGCACATCGTTTTGGACCAAAAATGCCCCGTTCTTTCCGTTTTGCCCATTTATCCGCCCAAATGGCTACTAAAGATTAAACAAACTATACTGGGATGATCCTTAACCTTCCTAGCATGCATCGATCGATTTTTCGCCCACAACACACCCAGACCCCAGGGCCACCCCCAAAACTGTGGGCTATAACACACCGATTTGGCCCTAAAATACCTCGTTCACTCCGTTTTGCCCGTTTGTCCACCCAAATAGCCCCGAAAAATTAAACGGACTATACTGGGACTATCCATAACCTCCCTGGCATGCCCTGATCAATTTTTGGCCCACAGCACGTCCCGAACCCCGGGCCCACCCCCAAAACCGTGGGCTATAGCACACTGATTTAGCCCGAAAATACCTCATTTTCTCTATTTTGATCGTTTTTCCACCAAAATGGCCACGAAAAAATTAAAATAACCACACTGGGATGATCCCCAACCTCCCCGGCACTCCTCGATCAATTTTTGTCCCAAAGCACGCCCAGACCCCGAGGCACCTCCAAAACCGTGGACTATAGCACACCAATTTAGCCCGAAAATGCCCCATTTTCTTGTTTCACCAGTTTGTCCCCCCAAATGGCCATGAAAAATTAAACGGACCACACTGGATGATCTCAAACCTCCCTGGCACGCCACGATCGATTTTGTCCTACAGCACGCCCGAAACCCGGGTCCGACCCCGAAACCGTGAGCTATAGCATACTACTTTGGCTCGAAAATGCCTCGTTCGCTCTATTTCTCCCAATTATCCGTCCAAATGGCCACGAAAAATTAAACGAACCACACTTGGATGATCCTCAACCTCCTTGGCACGACCCGGTCAATTTTTGGCCCAGAGCACGCTCGGACCCAGGCTCACCACCAAAACCGTGGGCTTAGCACACCGATATGGCTCGAAAATGCCCCATTAGCTCCATTTCGCCATTTGTCCACCAAAATGGCCACAAAAAATTAAACGGACCATACTGGGATGATCCCTAACCTCCTTGGCACGCCCCAGTCAATTTTCGGAACACAGCACACCCAGACCCTGGGCCCACCCAAAATCGTGGGCTATACCACACCGAATTGGCCTGTAAATACCCCGTTCGCTCTGTTTTGCCCGTTTGTCCTGCCAAATAGCCACGAAAAATTAAACAGACCACTTTGGGATGATCCCCGACCTTCCTGGCACACCCCGATTGATTTTTCGCCAATAGTACGCCCGGACCCCGGGCCCACCCCCAAAATCGTGGGCTATAGCTCACCGATTTGGCCCAAAAATACCCTGGTTTCTATGTTTAGCCCGTTTGTCCACCCAAATGGCCACGAAAAATTAAGCGAACCACACTGGGATTATCCCCAAACTCCCTGGAACGCCTCGGTCAATTTTTGGACCATCGCACTTCTAGACCCCGGGCCCACCGCCGAAACCATGGGCTATAACACACCGATTTGGCTCAAAGATGCTATGTTTGCTTCGTTTTGCCCGTTTGTCCACCCAAATGGCCACGAAAAATTAAATGGACCATACTGGGACAATCACCAACCACCCTAGAACGCTTTGGTTGATTTTTGGCCCATAGCACACCCGAACCCCAGGCCCACCCCCCGAAATTGTGTGCTATAGCACACCAATTTAGTCCGAAAATGCCTTGTTTGCTCCGTTTTTCCCGTTTGTCCACCCAAAAGGCCACGAAAAATTAAACGAACCACACAGGGAGATCCCCAACTTCCCTGGCATGCCTCAGTCAATTTTTGTCCCACAACACGTCTGCACCCCGAGCCCACCCCCGAAACCATGGGCTATAGCACACCAATTTGGCCTGAAAATGCCCCGTTCTTTTTGTTTCGCCCGTTTGTCCACCCAAATGGCCACGAAAAATTAAATGGACCACACTGGGATGATCCCAACCTCCCTGGCATGCCCCAGTCAATTTTTGGCACACAGCACGCCCGGACCTCTGGCCCACCCCAAAAACCGTGGGCTATAGAACACAAATTTGGCCAGAAAATGCCATGTTCGCCCGTTTGTCCACCCAAATGGCCACGAAAAATTAAACGGACCATATTAGGATGATCCCCAACCTCTCTGGCATGCCCCATCGATTTTCGGCTCACAGCACGCCCGAACCTCAGGCCCACCCCCGAAACTGTGTGCTATAGCACACTGATTTAGCCCGAAAATACCTCGTTCGCTCCGTTTCGCCCATTTGTCCACCCAAAATGCCACAAAAAATTAAAGAAACCACATAGGGACGATCCCCGACCTCCCTGGCATGCCTCAGTCGATTTTTGGCCCACAGCACACCCGCAACCCGGGACCACCACCGAAACCGTGGGCTATAGCACACTGATTTGTCTTGAAAATGCCTCGTTCGCTTTTTTTCGACTGTCTGTCCACCCAAATGGCCACAAAAAATTAAACGGACCACACTGGGCTGATCCTAACCTCCCTGCCATGCCCCAGTCGATCTTCGGCATACAGCTCGCCCGGACCTCAGGCCCACCCCAAAAACCGTGGGCTATAGCAGACAAATTTGGCCCGAAAATGCCCCGTTCGCTCTGTTTCACCCATTTGTCCACACAAATGGCGACGAAAAATTTAGCGGACCATACTGGGATGATCCCCAACCTCCATGGCATGCCCTGGTTGATTTTCGGCCCACGGCATGCCCGAACCCGGGCCCATCCCTAAAATGGTGTGCTATAGCACACCGATTTAGCCCAAAAATTTCTCGTTCGCTCTGTTTTGCACATTTGTCCCCATAAATGGCCACAAAAAATAAAACGGGCCACACTTTGACTTTCCCCAACCTCCCTGGCACGCTCCAATCGATTTTTGGCCCACAAAATGCCCGGACCAAGGGCTTACCTCAAAAAATGTGGGCTATAGCACTCCGATTTGGCCTAAAAATGCCCTGTTCTCTTCGTTTCTCCCGTTTGTCCTCCTAAATGGTCCCGAAAAATTAAACGGACCACACTAGGACGATCCACAATCTCCCTGGCATGCCCTGGTTGATTTTCAGCCTACAGCATACCTGGACCTCGAGCCCTCCCCTAAAACCGTCGGCTATAGCACACCGATTTTGCCCGAAAATGCCCCGTTCTTTTTGTTTCGCCCGTTTGTTTACCCAAATGTCCACAAAAAATTAAACGGACAACACCGGGACGATCCCCAACCTTCCTGGCACGCCCCGATCGATTTTTAGCCCACAGCACTCTCAAACCCCGAGCCCACCCCTGAAACTGTGGGCTATAGCACACCAATTTGGTCCAAAAATTCCCCAGTCGCTCTGTTTCGCAAGTTTGTCCCCCCAAATATC
The DNA here is from genome assembly GCA_030864215.1 of Capsicum pubescens. Lineage (NCBI taxonomy): Eukaryota > Viridiplantae > Streptophyta > Magnoliopsida > Solanales > Solanaceae > Capsicum > Capsicum pubescens. The sequence continues at coordinate 3,609,772 of CM061542.1, forward strand.
CACGAAAAATTAAACGGACCACACTGGGACAATCCCTATCCTCCCTAGCACGGCCCGGTCGATTTTTCGACCACAGCATGCCAGGACCCTGACCCCTAAAAACGTGGGTTATAGCACACTGATTTGCCCCAACAATGCCCTGTTCGCTCCGTTTTACCCGTCTGTCCCCCAAATAGCCATGAAAAATTAAACAGACCACAGTAGGACGAAACCCAACCACCCTGGCACGCCTTGGTCGATTTTTGACCTATAACACTCCCGGTCCCCAGGTCTACTCCCAAAACCGTAGGCTATAGCACACCGTTTTGGCCCGAAAATGCCCCGTTCTCTCCGTTTCGCCCGTTTGTCCGCCCAAATGGCTACTAAAGATTAAACGGACTATACTGGGATGATCCTCAACCTTCCTAGCATGCGTCGATCGATTTTCTGCCCACAACACACCCAGACCCCAGGGCCACCCCCAAAACCGTGGGCTATAACACACCGATTTGGCCCAAAAATGCCTCGTTCACTCCGTTTTGCTAGTTTGTCCACCCAAATGGCCCCGAAAAATTAAACGGACTACATTGGGACTTCCACAACCTCCCTGGCATGCCCCGATCAATTTTTGGCCCACAGCACGCCCGAACCCTGGGCCCACCCCCAAAACCGTGGGCTATAGCACACTGATTTAGCCCGAAAATACCTCATTTTCTCTGCTTTGATCGTTTGTACACCAAAATAGCCACGAAAAATTAAAATAACCACACTGGGATGATACCCAACCTCCCTGGCACGCCTCGATTGATTTTCGTCCCACAGCACGCCCAGACCCCGAGGCACCCCCAAAACCGTGGGCTACAGCACACCGATTTAGTCCGAAAATGCCCCATTTTCTTGTTTCACCGGTTTGTCCCCCCAAATGGCCACGAAAAATTAAACGGACCACACTAGATGATCTCAAACCTCCCAGGCACGCCACTATCGATTTTTGTTCCACAGTACTCCCGAACCCCGGGTCCACCCCCGAAATAGTGAGCTATAGCACACCGATTTGGCCCAAAAATGCCTCGTTTGCTCTGTTTCTCCCAATTATCCGTCCAAATGGCCACAAAAAATTAAATGGACCACACTAGGATGATTCCCAACCTCTTTGGCATGACCCGATCGATTTTTGGCCCAGAGCACGCCCGGACCCAGGATTACCCCCGAAACCGTGGGCTATAGCACACCGATATGGCTCGAAAATGCCCCGTTAGCTCCATTTCGCCATTTGTCCACCAAAATGGACACAAAAATTAAATGGACCATATTGGGACGATCCCTAACCTCCTTGGCACGCCCCAGTCGATTTTCGGAACACAGCACACCGTCCCTGGGCCCACCCAAAATCGTGTAATATACCACACCGAATTGGCCGGTAAATGCCCCGTTCGCTCTATTTTGCCCGTTTGTCCTGCGAAATTTCCACGAAAAATTAAACGGACCATATTAGGATGATCCCCAACCTTCATGGCATGCCCCGGTCGATTTTTGGCCAATAGCACGCCCGGACCCCGGACCCACCCCCAGAACCGTGGGTTATAGCTCACCGATTTGGCCCGAAAATACCCCGGTTTCTACGTTTCGCCCGTTTGTCCACCCAAATGGCCACAAAAAATTAAGTGGACCACACTGGGACGATCCCCAAACTCCCTGGCACGCCTCGGACAATTTTTGGCTCATCGCACATCTACACCCCGGGGCCACCACCGAAACCATGGGCTATAGCACACCGATTTGGCTCGAAGACGCTACGTTCGCTTCGTTTCGCCCGTTTGTCCACCCAAATGGCCACAAAAAATTAAATGGACCACACTGGAACAATCACCAACCACCCTGACACGCTTCGGTTGATTTTTGGCCCATAGCACGCCCGAACCCCAGGCCCACCCCCCAAAACTATGTGCTATAGCACACCGATTTAGTCCGAAAATGCCTCGTTCGCTCTATGCAAATGGCCAAGAAAATTTAAATGGACAACACTGGGATGATCCTCAACCTTCCTGGCATGCCCCAGTTGATATTCGACCTATAGTGCGCTCGGACCCTGGGCCCACCCCCTAAACCGTGGGCTATAGCACACCGATTTGGCCTGCAATCTCCCCGTTCACACCATTTTGCCTGTTTGTCCATCCAAATGGACATGTAAAGTTAAACAGACTATACTGGGATGATCCCCAACCTCCCTGACATTCCTAGATTAATTTTTGGCCCACAACACTCTCGAACCCCGAGCCCACCCCCAAAACCGTGGGCTAGCACACCAATTTGGCCCAAAAATACCTCATTCGCGCCGTTTCGCCCGTTTGTCCATCCTAATGGCCATGAAAATTTAAACGGACCACACTGGAACAATCCCCAACCTCTATGACTTGGCCGATCAAATTTCAGCTCACAGCACTCCCAAACCCTGGGCCCACCCTCAAAATTGTGGCTATAGAACACCGATTTGACCCAAAAATTCCCCGTTCGTGCCTTTTCGCCCATTTGTCCACCCAAATAACCACAAAAATTTAAATGAACCACATCGGGATGATGCCCAACCTCGCTGGCATACTTCAGTCAATTTTTTAGCCCACAACATTCCCGAACCTCAAACCCACCCCCAAAACTATGGGCTATAGCACACTGATTTATCTAAAAAATGCCCCGTTTACGTTGTTTCGCACGTTTGTCCACCCAATTGGCCACAAAAATTTAAACAGACCACACTGGGACGATCACCAGCCTTCTTGGCATGCCCCAATCAAGTTTTTTCCCACAGCAGGCCCAAACCCCGGGTCCACCCCCGAAATCATGGGCTATATTACATCAATATGGCCAGAAAATTCCTTGTTTGCGCCGTTTCGCCCGTTTGTCCACCCAAATAGCCACAAAAATTTAAACGGACCACACTGGTATGATTCCCAACCTACCTGGCATGCCTCGATCGATTTTTAGCTCACATCACGCTTGAACCCCGGGCCCATCCCTAAAATTGTGGGCTATAGCACACCGATTTTGCCCGAAAATACCCCATTCGCGTTGTTTCTCCTGTTCGTCCACCCAAATGGTCATAAAAATTTAAACGGACCACGCTGGAATCATCCCTAACCTCTCCGACATTCCTCAGTAGATTTTTCGACCACAACACGCTCAATACAAGGCCCACCCCCAAAACCGTGGGCTATAGCAAATCGATTTGTCCCAAAAATACCCCTTTCACGCGGTTTCACCCGTTTGTCCACCCAAATGGTCAAGAAAATTTAAACGAACCATGCTGGGATGATTCTCAATATCCCTGGCATGCCCTAATCAATTTTTGGCCCACAGTACGCCCGAACCACGAGCTCATCCCAAAAATCGTGGGCTATAGTACACTGATTTGGCCCAAAAATTTCTCGTTGGCATCGTTTCACCGGTTTTTCCAACCAAATGGCCACAAAAATTTAAACGGACCATACTAGGATGATCCCCTACATTCCTGGCATACCTTAGTCGATTTTTGTTCCACAGCATGCCTGGACCTCCGGCACACCCCCAAAACCGTGGGCTATAGCCCACCAACTTGGCTAAAAAATGCCACGTTCGCGTCGTTTTGCCTATTTATATGGCCAAAAAAATTTGAACGGACCACACTAGGATGATTCCCAACCTCCCTGGCATGCCCCGATTAATTTTCGGCATATAGCACACCCGAACCTAGGGATCACCCCTAAAATCATGGGTTATAGCACACCAATTTGCCTGAAAATGCCCCGTTCACGCCGTTTCACCCGTTTGTCTACCCAAATGGCCATGAATATTTAAATGGACAACACTAGAATGATACCCAACCTCCCTGGCACTCCCCTATTGATTTTTGGTCCACAAAACACTGCAATCCGGGTCCACCCCCGAAATCATTAGCTATAGCACGCCAAATTAGCCTGAAAATGACCCATTCGTGCCGTTTCGCCCGTTTGTCTACGTAAATAGCTACAAAAATTTAAACGTACCACACTGAGACGATCAAAAACCTCCCTGGCTTGTCTCGGTTGATTTTCGGCCCACAGCATACCCGAACTCCGGGATCACCCCCAAAATCATGGGCTATAGCTCACCAATTTGGCTAAAAAATGTCCCATTCGTGCTGTTTTGCCTATTTGTCCACCCAAATGACCTCAAAAATTTAAATGGACCATACGGGGATGATCCTTAACCACCTTGGCATACCTCGGTCAATTTTTGGCCTACATCACTCCCGAACCTTGGTCCTATCCCCAAAACCGTGGTCTATTGCACATGATTTAGCTCGAAAATGCCCCGTTTAAGTCGTTTCACCCGTTTGCCCACCCAAATGACCACGAAAATTTAAAAGGACCACACTGGGACCATCCCCAACCTCACTGGTATGCCTCGATCTATTTTTTACCTATAACACATTTGTATCCCGGGCCTACCCCAAAAACCATGGGCAATAGCACACCGATTTGGCCCAAAAATGGCCCGTTCGCGCCGTTTCACCCGTTTGTCCATCCAAATGGCCACGAAAATTTAAATAGACCACACTGGGATGATCTCAAACCTACCTACCATATCTTAGTCAATTTTCGGCCCACATCACTCTCAAATCCTAGGCCCACCCCCAAAATCGTGGGCTATTGCACACCAATTTGGCCCGAAAATACCCCGTTTGTGCCGTTTTACCCATTTGCCCACCCAAATGACCACAAAAATTTAAACGGACCATACTGGGATAATCCTCAACCCTTTTTCCACAACCCGGTCAATTTTCAGCACACAAAACGCCCAGACCCTTATCCCACACCAAAATTGTGGGCTATAGAACACCGATTTGGCCCAAAAATGCCCGTTCGTGTAGTTTTGCCCTTAAGTCTACCCAAAAGGCCACAAAAATTAAAATGGACCATATTGGATCTATCCCCAACCTCCATATCACACCACGATCAATTTTCAAAGCACAGCATGCCCGTACCCTTAGCCCACCTCCCAAACTGTGGGCTATAGCACACCGATTTGGCCCGAAAATTCTTAGTTCACACCACTTTGCCCGTTTGTCCACCCTAATGGCCACAAAAATTTTAACGGATAACATTAGGATGCTCCTCAACCTCCCTGGCATGCCTCGGTCAATTTTTGAACCACAACAAGACCGAACCCCAGGCCCACCCCCAAAATAGTGGGCTATAACACACTGATTTGGTTCGAAAATGCCCCATTCGCATCGTTTTGCTCGTTTATCCATCCATTGGAAACAAAAGTTTAAACAGACCCCACTAGGATAATCCCTAACCTCTATGGTATGCCTTGGTGAATTTTCAAACTACAACACTCTCAAACCCCGGGTCCACCCCCGAAATCATGGGATATAGCACACCAATTTGACTTGAAAATGCGTCGTTCGCACCGTTTCGCCGGTTTTTCCACCCAAATGGACATAAAAATTTAAACGGACCATAATGGGATGATCTCCAACCTCCCGGCATGCCCCGATTAATTTTTCACCTACAGAATGCCCAGACACCGGGCTCACCCCCAAAATCATGGGCTATAGCACACCGATTTGGCCCGAAAATGCCCCGTTCACGCTATTTCACCCTATTGTCTACACAAATAACCACGAATATTTAAACGAACTATATTGGGACGATCCCCAACCTCCATGGCATGCGCCAGTCATTTTGTGGCCCACAAAATGCCCGAAACTCGGGCCCATCCCAAAACTGTGGGTTATAGAACACCGATTTAGCCATAAAATGCCCCGTTCGAGATGTTTTACCTATTTGTCTACCCAAATAAACACGAAAATTTAAACGGACCACACTGGGATGATCCTCAACCTCCATAGCCCGCCCCAGTCTATTTTGCCACACAGTACCCCCAAACTCTAGGCCCACCCCCAAAACCAAGGGCTATAGCACACTGATTTGGCACGAAAATGCCCCGTTCATGCTATTTCATCTGTTTGTCCACCCAAATGGCCACAAAAATTTAAACGAACCACACTGGTATGATGCCAAACCTCCCTAGCATGACCTGATCAATTTTTATCCTACAACACGCTTAAACCCTGGGACCACCCCCGAAATCATGGCCTATAGTACATCGATTTGGCTTGAAAATGCCCTTTTCGCACCGTTACGCCTGTTTGTCAATCTAAATGGACACAAAAATTTAAAAGGACTACACTGGGACGATCCCCAACCTCCCTGGCATGCCTCGGTCGATTTTCAGCTGACAGCATGCCCAGACCCTAGGCCCACCCCCAAAATCATATGCTATAGCACACCAATTTGGCCCAAAAATGCCCCGTTCTCGCTGTTTTGCCCGTTTGTCCACCCAAATGGCCACAAAAATTTAAAGGAACCACACTGGGATGATACCCAACCTCCATGACATACCAAGATCAATTTTTGGCCCACAACACACTCGAATCCCAGACCCACCCTCGAAACCATAGGGTATAGCACACCGATTTAACTCGAAAATGCCCGTTCGCCTGTTTGTCCACCTAAATAGCCACAAAAATCTAAACGGACCACACTGGAATGTTCCCCAACCTCCCTGACATGTCCCGGTCAATTTTCAGCCCACAACATGCCCGAACCCCGAGCCCATCCCCGAAAGAAAGGGCTATAGCATATCAATTTGGCCCGAAAATGCCCCGTTCATGCCATTTTGCCCGTTTGTCCACCCAAATGGCCCCAAAAATTTAAACGGACCATACTAGGATGATCCCAACCTCCCTAACACGCCTAGTAAATTTTAGGCCCACAACACCCCAGCCACCGGGCTCATCCCCAAAATCGTGGGCTATAGAACATAGATTTGACCCAAAAATGTCCCGTTCACGCCATTTCACCCTATTGTCCACCCAAATAACCACAAATCATTAAATGGACAATACTGGGATGATCCCCAACCTCCCTGGCATGCCCTAGTCAGTTTTCAGCCCACAGAACTCCTGAAACCCGCGTCCCCCCCAAAACTGTGGGCTATAGCTCACCGATTTATCCTTAAAATGCTTCGTTCGCTCTGTTTTGCCCATTTGTCCACCTAAATGGACACAAAAATTTAAGAAAACCACACTGGGAAGACCATGACCTACCCCGGTCTATTTTTGACCCATAACACGCCCGAACACTAGGCCCACCCCCGAAACCAAGGGCTATAGCACACCGATTTTTCCTAAAAATGCTCCGTTCATGCTATTTCGCCCGTTTGTCCACACAAAAGGCTACGAAAATCTAAACGGACCACATTGGGAAGATCCCCAACCTCCATATCACATTCTGGTTTATTTTTGGCCTACAACACACTTGAACCCTGGGCCTACCCTCAAAATCATGGGCTATAACACACCGATTTTGCTCAAAAATTCCCTGTTCGCGCCATTTCGCTCGTTTGTCCACCCAAATGGCTACGAAAATTTAAAAAGACCATATTTATACGATCTCTAATCTCCCTGGCATGCCTCGGCAATTTTCATCCCATAACACACTCATACCATAGGCCCACACCCAAAACCGTGGCCTATAGCACACCGATTTGGCCCTAAAATGCCCCATTTGCGCCGTTTCATCGATTTGTCCACACAAATTTAAATGGACCACACTTGGATGATCCCTAACCTCCCTGTCATGGCCAAATCAATTTTTAGCCTACAACACGCTCGAACCCTGGACCTATCCTCGAAACCATGGGGTATAGCACACCGATTTAGCCCGAAATTGCCCGTTCGCACTGTTTCGCTCATTTGTCCACCCAAATGGCCACAAAAATTTAAACGGACCATATTGGGATGGTCCCCAACCTCCTTGGTACACTTCGGTTAATTTTTTGCCCCCATCATGCTCGAACCCCGGTCCCCTCCCCCCCAAAATCATAGGCTATAGCATACCTATTTGGCCAGAAAATGCCCCATTCATGCCTTTTTGCCGGTTTGTCCACCCAAATGGCAATGAAAATATAATCGAACCACATTGGGATGATCCCCAACCTCCCTGTCATATTCTGATCGATTTTTGGCCCACAGTATTCCCGAACCCCTGGCCCACTCCTAAAATTGTGGGCTATAGCACACCGATTTGGCTTGAAAATGCCCCTTTCGCACCGTTTCTCCCGTTTGTCCATCCAAATGGCCATGAAAATTTAAAAGGACCACACTAGGACAATCTCCAACCTTCTAGGCACTCTCTGATCGATTTTCGGCCCAGAACACGCTCAAAACTCTAGCCCACCCCAAAAATTGTGGGCTATAGCACACCGATTTGGCCAGAAAATATCCCGTTCGTGCCTTTTCGCCTATTTGTCCACCCAAATACCACGAAAATTTAATCGAACCATACTGGGATGATCCCCAACCTCCCTGACACGTCCCAACCAATTATGGACAAATGCATGCCAGAACCCCGAGCCCACCATCGAAATCATGGGCTATATCACACCGATTTGACTTAAAAATAACATGTTCACGCAGTTTCACCCGTTTTTCCACCAAAATGGCCATGAAAATTTAAAAGGACCACACTGGGATGATCCCCAAACTCCTTGGCATGCCCCGATCAATTTTTAGCCCACAACACGCTCGAACCCTGAGCCCACCCCAAAATAGTGGGCTGTAGCACACCGATTTGGCCTGAAAATGCTCCATTTGTGCCGTTTCACCCGTTTGTCCAGACAAATAGCCACAAAAATTTAAATGAACAATACTGGTACGGTCCCCAATCTCCCTGACACGTCTCGATCTATTTTTAGCATACAGTACGCCCAAACCCTGAGCCCACCCCCAAAACCGTGGGCTATAGCACACCAATTTGGCAAAAAAATACCCCGTTTATGCTGTTTTGCCTGTTTAACCACCTAAATGGAAACGAAAATTTAAACGGACTATACTGGGACGATCCTTAACCCCCCTGGCAAGCCCCAGTCGATTTTTGACCCACAGCAAGCCCGAACTCCAGGCCTAACCCGAAACCGTGGGATATAACACACCGATTTTGCCCATAAATACCTCGTTCACGCTATTTTGGCCGTTTGTCCACCCAAATAGCCACAAAATTTAAATGGACCACACTAGAAAGATCCCCAACCTACCTGGCATGCCCCGATCAATTTTTAACCTATAGCAAGCCCGAACCCCAAGCCCACCCTCAAAACTGTGGGCTATAGCACACCGATTTGACCCAAAAATGCCCCATTTGTACCATTTCGCCTGTTTAACCACCCAAATGGCCACGAAAATTTAAACAGACCATAATGAAAAGATCCCCAACCTCCCTGGCACGCTCCTGTCGATTTTTGCCCTACAGAACTCCCGTACCCTGGGTCCACCTTAAAATCGTGGGCTATAGCACACTGATTTAGCCCAAAAATGCCTTGTTCGCACTATTTCGCCTGTTTGTCAACTTAAATGGCAACGAAAATTTAAACCAACCACATTGGGACTGATCCCCAACCTCCCAGGCATGCGACAGTAGATTTTTAGCCCACAACATACCCAAACCTCGATCTCATCCCCAAAACCGTGGGCTATAGCACACCTATTTGGCCCAAAAATGCCCCGTTCGCGCCGTTTTGCCCATTTGTCTATCCAAATGGCCATAAAAATTTAAACGGAACACACTGGTATGAAAGTGAGTCGTCAGGGTTGGCGGGGCTATTTGGGTACTCAAACAAGTGAAATGGATCGAACGGATCATTTTCGGATCAAATCAATGTGTTGTAACCCATGGTTTTGGGGTGGGCCCGAGTTTAGATCGTGTTTTGGGTCAATAATCAGCTGAAGGCTCCCAGGCCGGTTGAAGAGCAGAGAAGTATGGGCCAATGGGATCGGCGAGGCCATTTGGGTGGTCAAACGGGCGAAACGACATAAATGGGCCATTTTCAAGCCATATCGGTGTGCTATAACCCACGATCTCTGGGGTGGGCCAGGGTACGAGCATATTTTGGGCCAAATATTGACCGAGGGCTCTCAATCAGGTTGAGGAGTGGGGGAGTATGGGCCGTAGGGGTTTGCAGGGCCGTTTGGGTGGTCAAATAGGAGAAACAGTGCGAACAGACTATTTTTGAGCAAAATTGATGTGCAATAGCCCACGATTCTGAGGTTGGCCGGAGGCCCAAACAAGTTTTGGACCGAAAATCTATTGGGGGCTCGTAGGCAGGATGAGTAGCGGGGGAGTGTAGGCCGACGGGGTCGGTGAGACCGTTTGGGTGGTCAAACGGGCGAAACGACGCAAAGAGGCCATTTTTGAGCCAAATCAGTGTGATATAGCCCACGATTTTTGGGGTGGGATCGGATGTATTTAGGCCAAAAATTGATTGGGGTCTCCCAAACAGGCTGAGGAGCGAGCGAGTGTGAGTCTTTGGGGCAGTTTGGGTGGTCAAACGAGCAAACCGACATTAATGCGCCGTTTTCGAGCCAAATCAATGTTCTATAGACCACAGTTTGAGAGTTGGACCGAGGATCTGGCATGTTTTGGATCAAAAATTGATCGGATGGGCTCACTGCATGCATAAACTATTGAAAAGTGTGCAACTTACATAGATATTATGTATTAAAATATCATGTTGATCCCTACAAGCAGAAGAGATAAAAATGAAAGTTTGCCTATAGTTTAGTCACCTGAAAGCATAGTACATCAAATTTTTCTCCATTAGCAAGCTGTTGTATGCAAAGTTTCTTTAATTTTAATATTATAGGTCAATCTACATTTACAATTAATTTTAATCTTCATTTGAAACAAGTTTTTCCATATCGAAACATATATCTTAAATTCGAGCTTTGATGATGGAAATTTTGTTGATGGAAAGCGCTTGCACTTAAAAGGGCCTACATGACGCGCGTTAGTCATGTCAATAGTAGCTAAATACTAGATGGTTAAATTAATAAAGTTAATAGAAAAAAAAAAAGGATTATATTAGATGACTAACCTAGCTTTTGATGTTATTGTCTTGACATATCGTGCCTTAATTGGAAAGGGAAGAGCTGGTAAGCAAAATAAAATGGCTCTCTATTTGCGGTGGCGGATTCAGAATTTATAGATTGTGGGTGCTTAAAAAATTTAAAAACTGAAAAAAATAAAAATTTACCTAAATGAGGTTTGAACTCGAGAATCGATCTCTTCCCGTGGAGAACCATAAAGGCAACCTAAATGCCAATGCACCCAATAAACTTTTTGTTTTAGTGGGTCCTTTTATACATTATATGCATGTTTTCGTATATTTTCTATGTAATTTTACCTATTATCCATCTAGTTAAATAGATATCAAAGCACCTCAAAAATGAATATAGGTTCGTCCCTGTCTATTTGACTATAAAAATATGTAAATGCTTAGGAACATCGTTAGGGATACAGTGGTGGTTAGATGGGCATATTATGTCTTAGTATTGATGCTTCTCTTTTCTTTGTATTTTTATTTAAACTTTTGTCACTCTTATAATATTTTAAATTTTGTTTTTTTTACATTTTTTTTAAAGTCAAAATCAACCAAAAATAATTTTTTATTTACATAATAAAAACAAGATATTTGGGAATCTATTCTCTCAAAACCCACATCGTGAGATCACCATGCATGTTATTGTTAAGTGAAAATTAATGAAATATGTAAAAATGGAATGAACTTATTGATTTCAACTATATTTTCATTAGTCTTTTGGAAAATTTGGAAAATGAAGAATGTATTATAAAGAATTGATTTTCTGATACATAGACAGTTTTTAAGTTAATTTATTTATATTAGTACAAGGTTACTCAATAATCATTAACTACTAGGAATAGTACTTTAAATACACAGGTTGAAATGGGAGTGTAGAGTGAGCTGAAACGACTCAGAACAAAAAAATATTTAAATAATGAAAAAAAAGTCATGCAAGTCGTTGGGTCCTAGGCAACTTGCAAGTCGTTGGACCCACAACGTTTTGTCCCCTTTGGTTTCTTTCCAAATCAAGTGCCCCCTTTGAAATTTTTTGATAAAAAAAAAGAGCTCTTTTGACTCCGGATCGAACTCAAAGAAAGCGCTTAGTATTTTGTTTGCGTCTTTACTAAAATATGAATGCGACAACTTAATTCTCAAATTATTTTACTAACCACTAAGCCGCATCCTTAAGTTCGGTCTTACCGTACATTTCTGATAGAAGTTGTTTCTTACGTACGACTTAAATCCCTGATCTTCTAGTTAAATCTTTTATGTTCCATCCATCTTTGTTAGTTTGTCCGATTTTGACTAAATACGAAGTTGATGATAAAAAACTTTTAAATCTTATATAGATTATTATTATATCCAGATTTTAAAAAAAAAAAAAAAAGGGCAGCACGGTGCACTAAATCTACCGCTATGCGAGGTGTCCGGGGAAGGGCCCTACCACAAGGGTTTTTCGTACGCAGCTTTACCTTGCATTTCTGTCAGAGGCTGTTTCCAAGGCTTGAAGCCGTGACCTCTTGGTCACATTACAACAACTTTACCAGTTACTCCAAGACTCCTCTTCAATATTTTTATATCCAAATATTTTTTAATTTTATGATCTTAAATATATCACGTAGAAAGTTGAAATGTCAAAAATCACAAGGTTTGTCTCATGAAAATTAGGCTGAAAGGGGTTGACAACATGTTATTTTGGTGTAATGGATACAGAAATTGCTTATTAAATAAATAGAAAAAAACTCAAAAATGCCCCTCGTTAGATTTTTGGCTCAAAATACCCCTTCGTTAAATATTTGGCTCAAAAATACCCCCCCTAACGGAATTTGGAAAAGGAGCAAAAATACCCCTCAACTATCTAAAATGGAACAAAAATATTCCTCGTTAGTTTTTTGGCTAAAAAATACCCCTCTGTGAAATATTATTAGTTAAATATTATTAAAAAATTATATAAAAAAATAAAAATTAAAAACTGATTAATAAAAAAATATAAAAAATTTAAAAAACAATGAAAATAAAAAATGTCATTTAGGATGTAAATTATTAAAAAAATAAAAAACTGTTTATTAAAAAGAAATTATAAAAAAAATTTAAAAATGAAAATAAAAAATGGCATTGAGGATCCAAATTATTAAAAAATAATTATAAAATTATTTAAAACAGAAAAATAACAAAGTGATTATTAAAAAGAAATTATAAAATTTTAAAAAATAAAAAGAAAAAATTGCATTGAGTATCCAAATTATTGAAACATAATTATAAACTTATTTAAAAAAATAAAATAAAAAACTGATTATTAAAAAGAAATTTTAAAAATTTTTAAAAAAAATGAATAGCCAGTTTATATTTTTTTTTGTAAAAGTGAACTAGCACTTCAAAAACAGATTTTCGACCACTTTCGTAGAGCTATAAATAATAACTCTTTTTTCCGTCTCAAATTATGTAGCGTAATTTTTAAAAATATTTATCTTAAATTATTTATCAATTTGTATTCTTAAAAAAAGAGCAACTCGTATGCAACTTTACCTTATATTTCTACCACTATAGTGCCCCTTATATACAGGGTTCGAAAAAGGGCTCCACCACTATAGTGCCAGTTATATATAGGCCGGGTCTCAGGAAGGGCCCCACCACAAGGATGTACTGTATGCCGCCTTACCTTATATTTCTATTCCCCACCACAAGGATTTACCTTATATTTCTACCACTAAAGTGCCCGTTATATATAGGGTTCGGAGAAGGGCTCCACCACTAAAGTGCCCGTTTTTTACAGGGTCTCGGGAAGGGCCCTACCACAATGATGTAATGTATGCAGCCTTACCTTATATTTCTACCCCCACCACAAGGATTTACCTTATATTTCTGCCACTAAAGTGCTCGGGTTCGGAGAAGGGCTCCACCACTAAAGTGCCCATTATGTACAGAGTTTCGAGAAGGGTCCCACCACAACAATGTACTGTATGCAGCCTTACCTTATATTTCTGTCTCCCACCACAAAGATGTACTGTGTGCAGCCTTACGTTATATTTCTGTCACATATTTCTGTCAGAGTCAGTTTCCAAGGCTTGAAACCGTGAACTCCCGATCACATGACAACAACTTTATCAGTTACTTCAAGGCTGTCCTTCGTCAATTTAGATTATTAAGATACGTAATTATCCTTTTTCTATTTAGTGATTGTTTTGAAGACTATTTATACACTTTATTATAATAAGATGATGACATATTAAAGGTTTCAATCGAGAGAAATTGTTCTTTAAGAAATAAATAAGCATGCACTTTTAAGACATAATTAATACATATCCTTATGAGATAAAAAAAAAAAAAAGGTTATTTCTGACAGATTCTCATCAACAACCCACTTCTTTTATCCGAACTTGGAATCGACAAGTTTATAGAAAATAATTTGAAAATTACATAGCAAGTTGCATTTCTTTTTTTTTTTTTTTTGGATGGAACTTTATTACTACTTTGATTGACTCATATTAACTTGACACATTACTTAATTAAAAAATTAAAATTTTAGTTAGAAATACTCCATATCTTTTACTAAACTAATCCTACTAATGTTGCTTAAAACTCTAAATTTGCCTTAGCTAGATAGATACGAGATATTTCTCTATTTGTTCTTTTTTAATTACTCCATTTAAAAAAGAATGACTCCTACTTTAATTTTAACTTTCCACGTAAAATATTTAAAACCACAAAATTAAATAATATTTTCAAACATTTGACATAACATTAATTTAAAACCACAAAATCTTTTATATTTTATTGAAGTCAAAATCACTGTCAGTAGTAGACTAGTAGTGCTCTCCTCTTCTCCTCTGTGGAGCATCCACAATCAGTCTCTCTTTCTTTCTTTTTATTTTCTCTATTAGTGAAGGTGGTAGGTCAAATTTTTGGGATTTTATTAAAAAAAAATTCACTCTTATAATATTTTAAATTTACTTTTTTTACACTTTTTTTCAACTTTCAAGTCAAAATCAACCAAAAATAATTTTTTCATGTATGCAGTCTTTTAGGTTTCTATATTTATGTTATTAATAATAGGGACAAGGTTTCAAAACATTATTCTATCGGTAGTAAAAGTGAATTAGCACTTCAAAAACAGATTTTCGACCACTTTCCTAGAGCAATAATATACTCTTTTTTCCGTCTCAAATTTTGTGGCATAATTTTTAAAAATATTTATCTTAAATTATTTATCAATTTGTATTATTAAAAAAGAGCAGCTAATATGCAACTTTACCTTATATTTCTGTCATTAAAGTGCCCATTAAATACAAGGTCTGGAGAAGGGACCCACCACTAAAGTGCCTGTTATGTACTGGGTCATATTTTTGCCATTAAAGTGCCCGTTATATACAAGGTCTGGAGAAGGGACCCATCACTAAAGTGCCCGTTATGTACAGGGTCATATTTCTGCCATTAAAGTGCTCGTTATATATAAGGTCCGGAAAAAGGCTCCACCACTAAAGTGCCTGTTATGCACAGGGTTCCGGAAAGGGTCCAACACAAGGATGTATTGTATGCAGACTTACCTTATATTTCTGCCACATATTTCTGTCAGAGTCAGTTTCTAAGGCTTGAAATAAAGGTGTCAAACGGGCCGGGCCAACCCGGAACCGACCCTTCCATTTTAACCGGGTTGAGGGCCGGTTAAGGGCCAATTTTGACGTTAGCCGGGCCGGGCCAAACAGTAAAAAAATTAAAACCCACCCTAACCCGGCCCACTTAACCCAACCTGGTCAAACCCACCAAAACCCGATCAAACCTGGTTAAAAACCGGTCAAACCCGTTTAAAAAATAAATAAAAAATCCAATATACACTATATACACTCTAATATACACTATATACACTCCAATATACAATATATATTTTTAAAAAAATATATAAACAATTACACATATATACTTACCATTCAATATATAATTATATTTGACTATACGTACTACTTTAAATAAAACATATGCTATAATAGTATAATATATATATATATATATATATATATATACACGACAATATATATATATATACTAATTTATAAAACATATACACATGTATACGTTAAATATATACTACTTTAGAAGATATATACACATATATATGCACCATTCAATATATATGTACTACTTTAAATAAAATATATACTACAATATACATATATATATATACAACAATATGCATATATATATAGTTACATACTAATTTATAAAACATATACACATGTATACGTTAAATATACACGTCTATAGAAGATCTATTCACATACATACACTCTATTCTATGTATATGTAATACTTTAAATGAGATATACTACAATATATATACATTGCAATATATATTTGTATAGTTATATACTAATTTATAAAATATATACACATGTATACGTTATACATACAAGTCTATAGAAGATCTATTCACATATATACACTCTATTCTATGTATATGTAATACTTTAAATGAGATATACTACAATATATATACATTACAATATATATTTGCATAGTTCTATACTAATTTATAAAATATATACACATATATACATTAAATATACATGTCTATAGAAGATCTATTCACATACATACACTCCACTCTATGTATATGTAATACTTTAAATGAGATATACTACAATATATATACATTGCAATATATATTTGTATAGTTAAATACTAATTTATAAAATATATACACATGTATACGTTATACATACACGTCTATAGAAGATCAATTCACATATATACACTCTATTCTATGTATATGTAATACTTTAAATGAAATATACTATAATATATATACATTACAATATATATTTGTATAGTTATATACTAATTTATAAAACATATACACATGTATATGTTAAATATACACGTCTATAGAAGATCTATTCACATATATACACTCTATTCTATGTATACGCACCATTCAATGTATATATACTACTACTTATAAAATATACTACATTATATATACATTACAATATATATAGATATACTTATATACTAATTTATAAAACATATACACATGTATACGTTAAATATACACTTCTATAGAAGATATATACACGTGTATACGCACCATTCAATGTATATATATTACTACTTATAAAATATACTACATTATATATACATTACAATATATATATAGATATACTTATATACTAATTTATAAAACATATACACATGTATACGTTAAATATACACGTCTATAGAAGATCTATTCACATATATACACTCTATTCTATGTATACGCACCATTCAATGTATATATACTACTACTTATAAAATATACTACATTATATATACATTACAATATATATATATAGAGATATACTTATATAATAATTTATAAAACATATACACATGTATACGTTAAATATACACTTCTATAGAAGATATATGCACAAATATACAAAACATATGCTACTTAATATAATAAATTAATAATATTTGGTAGTAAATTAATAATATATTAGAAGTAAGTTTTTAATTTAAAGTAGAAATCGAGAAATTCAATTTAAAATTTTAAATCATTAAATGAAAAAAAATAAAAAGCAAGGACTAAGGAGTGAATGAATTTGGGGAATTTTATTGATTGCAAAATGATCCAAAATTTATAATTTACATGAATGAAAAATCTATAAATTATGCATCATTTTTTTCAACTCATTCATGTTAATGTTAATGGGAACTTGCATAGGATAGTCGAAGTCAACGAGGGCAAAACCATGCATTGGACTTGATTCTGCTGAGTTCTCCCGTGAAGTCATAATTTCTTCAAGTTTCAGCTCGTCGCTCGGCTCCGGTTCCATTCCTTGGTTTCTTCTTTCCGCTCTAATCCAATCTCTGAGGCAAACTAGAACATTCATTGCATTGCTTCCCAATGAGTGTCGGTTGTCTCCAAGCTGCTGTCGTCCTTGACTAAAGGCGCACTCTGATGCAATGGTTGACATTGGAACATTCAAGATATCTCTAGCTAATCTTGAAAGCACAGGATATTGTGTTTCATTACTCCTCCACCATCTAACGTGTTGATCCGTCGTCTGCGATCCTCTGGTGACGTCCGAAGATAATATTTCAGCTCTTCCCGATAAGTTGATGTGTAAGTTCTCTCATCAACACTGTTCCAACAATTTAAATCATAAAACGAATCAGAAAAATCACTATGTGCCGGCCTTTTAGAAGATGATGGCTCCTCGGGAGGATAAGGAGCGACAGTTGGAGTGATATTTGTAGGTACGGCTAAATCAAATAAATCAGCATAGTGATTATATAATTTTTCTATGTAATCCTTTGCATCAACCGTAGCCGTCCACAAATCAGGTTGTACTTGTTCAGAATCATGGTTAGTATTTATTTCTAAGTTAGTATAAATAAGAGTACTAAAGTGACATATTATTATCTTTCATGCACGGATTTAGCATAGCACCAACCAAGTAAATAGGGGGAATCGGGAAAAAATATTTTTTAAATTTCGTAAACATGACGCCAACAGCTTCTTTATAACCTTCTTTATTTTTATATTCTTTGAGCAAACTAGAAATATCGGCTATATATGCCAAAATATTACAAACAGTAGGATAATAAGCACCGGAAAATTCAACCGTAGCTACATAAAATTTTTCTAAAAACTTAACAAGATCATTAATTACAACCCAATCAGAATTATGTAGCATGCAATCAGCAGAATCAGCAAATGAACCGCAATGTTGGTTAAAAACTAGTGTAATAGGAATTCTATATTTATAACAAGTTTTTAAAAATTCATAAGTAGAATTCCATCTAGTATCAATTTCCTCAGGCATCAAAATCGGTGTAAGTCCATTTTCTTGACATTTAACTTTAAATTCTCTAATTCTCGATCTACGATTATTTCCTTGAATAAAACCAACGGCAAGGCGAATTTTTTCAATATAAAGCTCAAAAAACTCAAGACCATCTTTTACAATTAAATTATATATATGACATGCACACTTAATATGAAAAATTTCAGGCAAGGGCGGAGATAGCGTAGATTTTATTTTTGTTATAGCAGTCTTGTTGTTAGAAGCATTATCAAAAGCAATACATAAAATTTTATTTTTGATACCATAATATCCGGCAATTTTAACAATAGAATCAGCAATAAATTGTCCAGTATGTTTACGATCTTCCTCATATAAAAAAAGTAAGAATACGTTTTTGCATCACGAAATTACTATCCATCCAATGACAAGTAACGGTTAAATAATCATTTTTATTTACAGCACGACCAAGATCAGAAGTTAGGGACAATCTACATTGAATATTTTTTAACAATGTTAATAAATAAAAACAATATTGTGAATGGAGTCTAAAAATATCAATCCGACAAGTAGTTCTAGGAATACCGTTAAACATAGGATTATAAATTGCTTGTATATAACAAATAAAGGCATCAGAAGAAGGAAAACTAAAAGGTAAACAACCCACGGCTACCATTTTAGCTATTTCTTCCCTGTCCCTCAATTTATTATACTTCTTCGCTACGTGACCGGTTGCTGGGTCCATTCTAGTTTGCGTTGACCCACCAACATCCCCACCACCTTTTGCAATATTTAACTCTCTTTTGTGATCTTCAGCTACATGTCTCATTAACGTGTGCGTACCCCCTTGCTTGCCTCCACTTCTATGCTTATATATTTGTTGACAAATATTGCATTGCACTTCAATATCTGATATACGTTCAAAAAATTGCCATGCAATACTAGTTCTTTTACGAGGTTTTGGGGCACTGGGAGGACGGGAAGAGAGATTACCTGATTCAGATCTAACGTTAGCATCTCCTACTGCGGGTGTCTCAACAATATTTTCATTATCTTCGTCTAAATTAACCGCATCTACTTCATTTTCTTCTTCTATATTGTAATTTTCCTGAGCTTCTACATAATCCATATCGTGAGCACCTACACCTATTTCTTCCTCAAAAGGTGTACCAAGCGGTACCGGAGGCGAAGGTACACGGGTATATCTACTACTTGAACTACCTCTACCGCTAGTAATTCGCTTTTTACTACCACTACCGCTTCTGGGATAAAAAATTTTAACACCTTTAGTAGCGAGGTTCTTAATTTATCCATAATATAAATTAAATTAAACTAAAAATATTTAAAATACACAAATATAATAAAATTAAATATTAAACAATTAATACAATAAATAAAAATTAAACGTAAGAGATGGAACGACAATACCAAATTTTGGAAGTATCTGAAGATTGCGACTTTAGAAACTTCCGCTCGTACTTTGTAAACGAAAAATTAAAAAATTAAAGTGAACACTTTAAGAAATTAAATATATTGAATATTTGAGAATTGAGAATTGAGAATTGAGATTTGAGAGAGAATGAGATTTGAGAGAGTGAAAAATTGTGTGAAAAATGATTTGAAGTTGTAGGGTATTTATAGATTTTTTTTTTTAATTAAAAAATATGTTTTAAAGTTTTTTTTTTTTTTTTAATAAATGGGCCCAAACTAGCCGTTTTTTTTTCCAGATGAAACGACTTTATTACTTTGATTGACCCATATTGACTTGACACATTATTTAATTAAAAAAAACTACATTGTGGATGTTATTGTATGAGAAGAGGGGACTTCTATTTATAGGTATTCAAAATCTTTCCTCTAAGAAAAAGATTAGCCATATATGAAAAAGAATTATATTTTTTCTTTCAGGAAAAGTAAAAGTAATTATTATGGTAACTTTTATTTTTTGGGATCTTTCTACTACACCCGCAGCCTCAAATATATTTCTCTTTTCTCCGTGTAGTTTAGCTAAGTGAAGGTGGTAGCTCAAATTTTTGAAATCTTCTACTACACCTGCAGGTACTCTTTTCATCCTAGCTAGTAGTTCAAAGGGTTTATTTCGAATTTTGACCTTCTTTTTTTTTTTTTTTTTTTATTATTATTATTGTTAGATCACTACTTCTACATTGGGTATATTATTGTTGTTGTTGTTTCATATATCGTTAGAATCAGGTGAAGATGTGAATCACCTTCTTCTACATTATTAGATAACTTTTTGCTTATGGTGGGAAGTTCAAACACTATGAAAATAATAAACAATGGTTAATTAGTTGGACATTTAGAAGTTTTGGGTACTCCAAATCCCTCTTTTCTTTCTTTTCTCGCGTAGTGTAGGTAACTAAACAAAAACTTATGTTTTTATTTGTAGATAATATTACTGAGTGATTTCTTTTCTCGTGTAGATAGCTTAACAAAAGTTTATGTTTTTATTGTTAGATATTACTGTGAGTGTGTGAAAAAGGTGGTAGCTGGTTTTTGAGATTTCGTACTACGCAGGATCCAGGATTTAGGGCTTGTGGGTGATCGTGAGGTTCGGACACAAATATTGACCTTCAAAGCTTTAAGGTTCCGCTTGAAAACCAAAACACTCAGCTATCTTTTTTATTTTCTTGGTGTTTTTTGAAGCTTATACTAATTTTTATATATATATATTTTTTATAATTATACCTAACAAATTTAACGGGTATCGAAGCACCAAAAATACATATAGTTCCCCCCCTGCTTATGAGAGAGTAGATAAAAACTTTATATACTTAAGTAGACATTGTCCATGAAACCCCCTACAAAAATCACTTCATTGTGTTTAGACATAGTTTTTGCAGTTAATATTAAGAATTTAAATGTACTTTTGACCAAAAAAAAAAATTATAATATGGAATGTAATTTAAATAGCGTTATTTTATGAAAATAAAAAAAGTTAGGATTTTTATGAGGAAAAAAAAATTTAAAAGTGAAAAATTTTAAAACAAGGTTTTGGTTATTTTGTATTTGAAATTTTCATGATCAAACACTATTCTTCAAAGAAAGTGAAATAAATTTTTGAAAATAAGTGAAAAATATTAATGACCAAAAATATCTAATAAAATTTATCAGTTTATTTTTTAAAAAAAAAAGATAAAAAACACACTTGAAGCAAATTTGTTAGTTTATAAATGTTTTCTTTGACTATTTTTCTACCTACACATATACTTTTATTTTTATGCATATAGTTGCTATTTACAGGACACATATGACAAATTTAAATAGCTCGAGGTCAAAACACACTTAAACTATACCAAATGTTTATTGAAACATATTTTAATTAGCCATCGGTTGTTATTTTTTCAACCTAAACTGGTGATTCTTAGGTAGGAAAAGTATATAGTTCAGGTGTATTTCGATAAATATTGATAGTTCAAGTAGGAAACCTACACACTATATACCGTATTTTTTTTCCTGAAAAGTACTTTTAGAATTTCTTTTAGGTTGTTAGCTCTATAAGCATGCTACTAAGTGTGGTACTACGCCGAGAATGTTACGGGGTGTTACAACTTTGTGGTAGTCCCCCTTGTTTCTGCTATTATTTGTCATTTTGTTAGTATCTATTGTTTTTTGTTCTTATATTATGTTTTGTTATAGATTATTTTTGTTATGAGCCGGGGTTTATCGAAAAAAACCTCTCTACCTCATCTGTGAAGTGGTGATACGGACTGAGTACACTTTACCGGTTTACCCTCTTCCTAGACCCCACTTTGTGGGAATATACTAAGTATGTCGTTGTTGTAAAAACAACACAAAAGTTAACATAAGTCAGAATAATAACTGCAATAGTCTCTGATTGTATTTTGCAGCCATGGTTAAAACAGCTAAAGAAATAGAAGGCGTCGCAATGTGTGAAAGTTCAAAACTTGGGGAGAAGCCTTTCTTCCAAAAGGTAATGTATCATTTAACTTTCTTATTTTTTTATCATTTTTAGTAGCAATGAACTACATTAAGTTCACTGTCCCTACATGAGACTAATCAGTATCAGTAGGAAGTGTATTTCTCAAGGATCACACAGAAGGAAAGTTAAAAGAGATGTAACTATTCCAAGTCATAATAGGGAATGTCTTGAGTACTTATTACATACTTAGGCGCTAAATATATTAAGAAATATAAAAGAGAAAATTCTAGTAGAATACTGTTATTGATGCTTTTGTCGGGAAACAATATTCCAGACGCAAGAATTAATAGGAATGATAGTGAGTTTATTTTCTGAATTATTTTGTTAGTAGAATAGAACTTCCCTTAGTGGATTAGAACTCTTGGTAATTTAGTTTTATAGGGCCTTTTCTATTTCTAGATTGTTAGGATTCTTTGCTACTGTAAACCTCTATGTAAGAGAGTTGACGTTATTAATAAAACAAGTTAGATTTTATCAGAGAATCGGAACTTTCTCAAACAAGTTCTCAGGTCTGCAGTTCCCTGAATGAACTGCAAAATTCAGCAATCATAGCTAAGTCACAAAACAAAAACAAGGGCTTAGACCATAACGTTAGGTCTGACTTCCAAGGGCTTAGACCATAACGTTAGGTCTGACTTCCAAGTTAGTTGTCCAGTGACTCGATCCAAAACTAGGGGCCATAACAATTTGCTATCAGTTTGATAGGATATACTTTAATACTCTTAAATTTACATAGTATGTAAACTTTTTACCTTGGATTCAAATATTAAGGCATTCCTGATTTTTCAGATTAGCTTTTCTTGGGTTGGAAAAAAGTGTCTTCTCCGCCCACAAAGTCAGAAAAAAACTAGTAAGTTTCATTTTTATTATTATATTATTATTACTATTAACATTGTTATTATACGTTTTGTTTAATTACTTTTGTTTCAGAGTATTGCTGGGAATATGCTTCCATTGGAGCCATGTCGGCAGCTGTATCCATTAAAAGCAAAAAGGCTGTCGTCCCCTTATCGAAGCAGCATTTGACAGACTGCTTGTTCAAGTACTATCCGGATCCTGAGAAAGAGGCTAAGTTGAAGGAAGGTGAGACGTACGGATGTAGTTGTTCTAAGGCTTATAGGTTTGCTGTTGAACAGGGCATTGCAGAAGAAGAATCATATCCCTACGCTATGAGAAGAGGCAATTGCAAATGTACAGAAACAATGGTATGTATTTTTTTATTTTTTTTAACTGTTAGCTTCTGGATTTTGCTGCTCTTTGGTTACACAAGTATATCTCTTCCCATGAAACCCCGATCAATCAAACCACAGGCTTGAGTTACACCCTAGCATTCCATGTGATTGTCCTGATCATTGTAAAATTTAAGACTGGGATCTACTGAGAGGTCTGCCAGAGCTGACGTAGCTAAGTGTAGATAGGATTGGACGTAGGATGCTAAGGTGGGTTGCAGTATTCATTTCGATCTAAAATGAATAGGCATTTTAGCATCAAGCACCCATGTTGCATTTACAGGAATAGGACAAGTAATATTCTGATTGTCCTTTGCCTTTGCTAGTGTCCTTGGTTTGTGAATTCTTGGTTTGAGTATTTTGTGAGTCAAGAGGTTGAGTGCCTCGAAGTGGGGGTCGAAATTGGAAGAGGATTTAGGAGTCCGCGGTAATGATTTTATTTGCTTTTTCCATTCAGATGCTTTCTGTGATACATAATTTATTTTCAAATCTGACATGCTAGCTAGATTTATTTTTTTGCCTTCCCTGACCATTCCTCTTTGACATTCATGGCAGGAGATTAAAAACTAGAAATTATGAGCCACTTACACTGGTGGAATAATAATTCACAAAACTAAAATATGTATAAAAATCATGGCCAAAAGACCTTTGCATTTGTATAGTTGTTTTTAATAAAAGACTAAGCTCGAATTTCGCATCGCGTAATTTTTCATCTTTTTTCCGGCCCACAGCACTCAGGACCCCGGGTCCACCCCAAAACCGTAGGCTATAGCACACTGATTTGATTCGAAAATGCCTCGTTTGTACTGTTTCGCACGTTTGACCACCCAAATGGACACAATAATCAAAACGGACCACACTAGGATGCTTCCCAGCCTCTCTGGCATGCCCATGTCAATTTTCAGCCCATATCACTCCCGGACCCCAGGCGCACCCCCAAAATCGTGGACTATAGCACACCGATTTGACCCAAAAAATACCCCGTTTGCACCGTTTCGCCCGTTTGACCACTCAAATTGCCATGAAAACCAAAACGGAATACAATTTCCAGAAGTTTGGCAGCAAAATTTAGTCATGTTGATTAGGCATTGAAAAGTGAGTAGGCATTGTGTAATTTTGCAGTGACACATCCAAACTACTTGTTTCACTCAATGGGGTTGGCATAGTGCAGCCTCTATTTCAAATGAAAGCAATGTTGTCCAAGAACAATATTGGAAGCGCTTAAAGGAAAAGCGTAAGAGCTTAAGTGAGCAACGTTGTGAGTTTGCTTATTTAGATTCCATTAATATTGATACCGTGATCTTCGAAGATGGTGTCACTGGTTCAACAATGCCCTTGGCTGAATTGTCACATAAAATAAAAATTATTTCATTAATATTTCATCCAACTTGCTTCTTTACGTGATATTAACTTCGTTTTTTTAGTTGGGTCTTAGGGACATTTCCAGTTGGTGATATGAGATTGTATTACAAGCCGAATCCATCCAATTTAATGAAGAGTTCTCATCTCTCACTTGATAGTGTCAAGGGTCAAGCTATAAATGAGGGTCTATTGACAAAGTTTACGCTCCATCCTTCAGAAATGTTGAACTTTCCCAACCTATTTTAACTAATGATGCGAAGGCCGGAGCAAATCAGATTAGATGTTCAATGTCTCCAAGGATTTGGTCAGACATTCACAGCATGTTGCTCGAATTTTGAATCACAACATGCTATTTCGACCTTTAAATCTTCTTATGTTTCTGGAATGTGTCATACCTTGTGTGAATATATCACACAATTCTTTGCCGAGTCCTCAAAAAGCCTCAAAAGTTAAGAGAGAAAGGTGTTGCTCTGATTCTTAAGGGCTTTGAGAGGTCAACATCCTCGACCTTTCCTCTTTGGAGGTCCTACTTGAAGATTTTTTCAAGAAGCATGTAAATTACGATGCCGCGAGGTTGTCTTCCTCTCAACTAGAGATTCTTATTGAGAGTTGCTTTCTGCTGCGCAACAACGCCTCCATACTGCACACATGGAAAAGCTCTAGCCGGACAAGCATCTGGGAGATCTTCAAAAAGTCCTCACAAGATTTGAAAAAGAGCTAGAGGCCTGGAATTCTAAGAAGAAAATGACCATAGCACTTATTGAGGAACATCAAAAGAAACTGTCCTAAAATCAAGAGAGTATCACCAACATTTAGGGGTGTTCATGGGTCGGTTTGGATCGGTTGGTGGTTAAAACCATAACCAAAACCTATTTAGTCGGTTTTTGAATTTCTAAAACCAAACCAAAAGAAAAAAATAACCGTCGGTTTGGTTCGTTTTTTCGTTTTTTTTTGGTTATTGACTAGCCTACTCTATTAATATCTACGAGGTCAATTTTCTCTTCTTCCCAAATTACTAAATAAAACAGCAAAAATAGGTAGACAGAGCAAAATCGCAATAGTTAGCAAAATTACCTTACCGAAATTCCAAATATCATACCATACCATGTCCTACCTAACAAGAGTTAGCTTGGTACACTATACGTTGTGCATTGCATAACCAAGCATTCATTTTTCTACTTTTTTTTCCTCTGATGGTTCCAACTTACCATAAGTTTAATTATGTTGAACTGTATATTTCTTGAATGAAACTACTTGTTTAGATTAAAAATATAACTATCAGACACATTATTCATGGTACTCTACTCTACGTTGTTGAGGCTTTGCGGCATCCATTTCGGATCCTCAAAAGATGAACAGAATGAATTGGAGGATCCAACACGCATGCAGTTAAGCGTCATTTTTTGAGAGTCCAAACACCCCATAGCTCTACTCTATTAATATCTACGAGGTCAATTTTCTCTTCTTCCCAAATTACTAAATAAAACAGCAAAAATATATTCACTTGACAAGAACTGCTAATGTAAAGCACAAAAGAGCCCTAGAAGTCAATATCGAAGCTCAAGAAGTATGCAGATTACTAAACACTCCAAATGTACTAAGCTCCTCAATCTTGGCTGATTACAGGTTCACACTCCGTCTGCTGAATAGTCTTATGGTACATCACATCTACAGAGAACAAAACCAGCCAGAAGATCTATTGGCGATGCTGGCAACCAGCGATGCGGATACCTTAACAACAACGACACTTCAATGTATATTTTGTGTGCGGATAGAAATGGAGTTTTGTCCACTAGACTGGTTAATGCTAGTGCAGCATACTCATCTTTAATGTATAATATTAACTGTAATGTGTCGTCTAATGTACATAGTGTATGATTAGAAAAGAAATCAGTATGATTTTAATGTAAAACATAAAGCACTCTACGAATCTAGTAAAGCACACAAACATAAGAAATCCAAGAAGCAAAGACGAAATCACAGAACTCACAAATACATGAGGTCCATAAACAGCGTATAAACCACCACCAAAATAGAGATCAAAATAACCAATAAGAGTGTGACTCTGCAACATTAATTTGGTAGATAAGTTTTAACATAAAGCTAAAAAAAAAAAATATGTGATAGCCGGAACTTACGTTTGAAATTTGAATAGATCAGTACACTGGGTGGAAATAGGTAGGCTATTTTGTAGACCAAGTTTTGTGGTTATTTATATTTCTCTCTCTATAAGAATCCATGATCAAATAGGCTATGAAAATGTCCAATTTGCAGATCGTACCAAACTGACATAACTTCACAGAATATCGTCTATGGTCCTGACCCCATTTTTGTACCATTTATGTGAAATGCTTTTAGCCCGTAAATCATTAATACTGAAACAAATTCAACATTGTATACTTTAAAGCAGCTGCACAATCGTAATCCATTTGAAGGTTAGACACCAATATTCCTCCGTTTTTTTTGTAGTTGGTTCTTGGGAACGTATCCAGTGATGTGTTTGAAGATTATATTACAAGCCCAAATCCCTCCAATGTGATGAAAAGAGTTCTCACCTCTCGCTACAGATGTGGGTCCATCGACAAAGCTGATGGTCCCTCCTTTAGAAAATGTTGAACGTTCCCAACCTTTGTTAACTACTGAGGTGGAGGCCTGAGCAAATCAGATTAGATGCTGAAACGTCTCCAAGGCTTTGGTCCGACCTTTGCAGCATGTTTCCTCAAATTTTGAACCACAACAGGCAATTTCGACTTTCAAATCTTTTTCTGTTTCTGGAATGTGGCGTACCTTGTGTCAATGTATTACACAATTCTCTGCCGAGTCCTCGGAAAGCCTCAGAAAGTTAGAGAAGGGGTTGATCTGATTCTTAAAGGGCTTCAGGAGGTCAACATTATCGGCCTTTAATTTCTTCTTTGGAGGTTGTGCTTGAAGATTTTTTCAAGAAGCATGTAGATTACGATGCCGCGAGGTTGTCTACCCCTCAGAAGATAACTAGAGATTCTTATCAAGAATTTCTTTCGGCTGCGCACCAGCACCTTCATATTGTGAGCGAGAGGAAAAGTCAAGGTGGACAAGTATCTGGGAGAGCTTCAAAAAGTTGTTGCAAGAGCTGAAATGGAGCAAGATGCCTGGACTTCTCTGGAGAAAAAGACCATAGTACTTGTTGAGGAGCATCAAAAGAAATTGCCTGAAAATCAAGAGATGTCGGAAACAGAAACAAAAGAAGCTAAAGGAGGACGCTGAGACTAGTCGCCACCAAATCATTAGCCATAAGCTTTTTGTTGCGGAATGGGTATTAGAGTAGTAAAGAAGTCATAGGAAAAAGGAGGGAAAACAGTTACTGTTACACGTCCAAAAGTTAGTTACTACAGTGATTAGTTAGTCAGGTTAGTGACTACTATAAGCTTGTCATCTGAGTCTATAGATACTCGATGAGTGCTCTCACTTATTCTTTGAATTGAATATAATAATACACTACAATGATTCGATTCAGTCATTTTCTTCTTCTTTCAGTTTAGTTGATTCCGTTCTCTGTCACCTACTTCTTCTTCTTCTTCCTCCTACTGTCTACATACTATTGTGTGTGATTTACTCCATTAATATTCATGTTATCGGACCGCACTGATTGAATACGTGATCCTACATTCTCTGCTTCTCTTCTTGACTATAAGAATTACATAGTTCAGTCGGTTTCTTGAGTTGTTCTGAAAATAACTCTACTCAGTTCAAATGGAAATGGGACTTCAAATTCTGCTCCATGAGCGTCCAACAATAGATCTTATGTCTTAAATAAAACTTTGTTTGCCCCTCCAAAATAACACGGCCGTTAAGGGCGCTCAAGAAGTTTTGCCCAAAACATACTTCGGCGACCGCAACCCCATTGATCCATAGGCGAACACACACACACAAAAAAAATCGCAAAATATCCTTAGTTTTAATTATTTTGCTCAAATGGCTTAAAAAAACCTCCACATGCCCCCCAAACCAATATGATCCATTTAATAGATCGTCAGGGGAGGGCCTAAGAGGTTTCTCCCAAAACACACTCTCGCGACCGCAACGCCGCGTCGATCCATAAGCTAACACACATGGAAAATTGCAAAAAAATCCTTAGTTTTTAGTATTTCGCGCATATGGCTTAAAAAAAAGCCTCCGCCTTCCCGCCAAAACCAACATGATATTTTTAATAGGTCGTCGGGGGCGAGTCCAAGAAATTTTGGCCAAAAAACACTCCGACGATCGCACCCCCCATCAATCCATAGGCTAACACATGGTGAATTGTGTTATGGTCGTAAGGATTTTTTGTGACTTTTCGTGTGTGTTGTGGATCGATGGGGAGTGCGGTCGCGGGAGCGTGATTTGGGCAAAACTTCTAAGGCGCTCCTCTGACGACCTATTAAATGAATCATGGTTGTTTGGGGGGCAAGAGAAGTTTTTTTTTTTTTTCTTTTTTAAAGCCATTTAAGAAAAATACGAAAAACTAAGTATTTTTGCGATTTTCTGTGCGTGTTAGTCTATGTATCACTGGAGAGTGCGGTCGTCAGAGTGCTTTTTGGCGAAACTTCTTGTGAACTCCCCTAACGCCCTATTAAACGTATCGTGTTGATTTTGGGGATGGATGAAGGTCTTTCTAAAGCCATATGAGTGAAATACTTAAAACTTCGGATTTTTGAGATTTTCCGTGTCTGTTAACCTATGGATCAATAGGGGATTCGATCGTCGGAGTGCGTTTTGAGCAAAATTTCTTGGGTGCGCACCTTACAACTTAATAGATCATGTTGGTTTGTCCGGGAGGGGGAGTTGGAGTTTTTTTAAACATATATGAGCGAAATACTAAAAAATGAGTATTTTTTTTTGCGATTTTCCGTGTCTGTTAACCTATGGATCAATAAGGGGTTCGATCGTCGGAGTGCGTTTTGAGCAAAATTTCTTGGTGCGCACCTTACAACTTAATAGATTGTGTTGGTTTGGCCGGGAGGGGGAGTTGGAGTTTTCTTAAACATATATTAGCAAAATACTAAAAAATGAGGATTTTGGGGAATTTTTTGTTTGTGTTAGCATATGGATTGTGTTGGTTTGGGGGGTTGGCGGAGATTATTTAAGCCATATGAGCAAAATTTGAAAAACTAAAGATTTTTTGTGATTTTTCGTAGGTGGTAGCCTATAGGGGGTCCTATCGTTGGAGTGCATTTGGAGCAAAATTTGTTGGGCGCGCCGCCCCTTACAACTTATTAATGAACCGTGTTGGTATGGGGGGGGGGGGGGAGCAGCAGAACGAGGCTTTTTAATCCATATAAGCGATATATGAAACACTGAATATTCTTTTGCAATTTATTGTGTGTGTTAGCCTATGGATCAATGGGGTTTGCAATCGCCGAAGTGAATTTTGGACAAAACTTCTTTGACACACTCCTGACGACCTATTACATCTATCGTGTAGGTTAGGGGGTAACCCGAGGTTTTTTTAAGCCATATGAATGAAATAGGTAAAATTGAAAATTTTCATTTGTCGGATTGATAATAGATCTGCCCGTATATAGGTCGGATCGATAATCGATTTGTCGGATTGATAATCGATCCGTCCATATATAGGTTGGATCGACAATCGATTTGTCGGATCGGCAATCGATCTATCTATATATCGGTAGGATAGATAAAGGATCTGTCTCAAAAATGAGTCATTTCCCTAAAAGAAAAAAAAGAAAAAAAAAAGAGAGAGAAAAAATTGTAATCTATTTAATTGAAAGAAGACTTGAAAAGGCCTAAGATTCCCGTCTTTTATTCCAATCCAAATCTGTACAAAAAAAAAAAAAAAGTCCAGTCCAAACAAAAAGAGGAGTGCATTTTCCTATTAAATAAGTTTTAAGTTTAAAATTATTCATTGTCAAACAAAAATAATGTAGGAAAAAACAAAAATAATGTAGGAAAAAATAAAAAATTGTAATCTATTTAATTAAAAGAAGATTTGAAAAGGCCATTCAACAAAAGATCCCGTCTTTTACTCCAATCTAAATCTGTACAAAAAAAGTCCAGTCCAAACAAAAAGAGGAGTGCATTTACCTATTAAATAAGTTTTAAGTTTAAAATTATTCATTGTCAAACAAAAATAATGTAGGAAAAAACAAAAATAATGAAGGAAAAAACAAAAAATTGTAATCTATTTAATTAAAAGAAGATTTGAAAAGGCCATTCAACAAAAGATCCCGTCTTTTACTCCAATCTAAATCTGTACAAAAAAAGTCCAGTCCAAACAAAAAGAGGAGTGCATTTACCTATTAAATAAGTTTTAAGTTTAAAATTATTCATTGTCAAACAAAAATAATGTAGGAAAAAATAAAAAATTGTAATCTATTTAATTAAAAGAAGATTTGAAAAGGCCATTCAACAAAATATCCCTTCTTTTATTCCAATACAAAAAAAGTCCAGTCCTAACAAAAATGGGAGTGCATTTTCCTATTAAATAAGTTTTGAGTTTAAAATTGTTCATTGTCAAACTTGATGTAGGAAAAAACAAAAATAATGTAAGTTTTGGGGGCTAAGAGTTATTAAAAAATAGTTACCTCTATTTAAAGTGTTTTTTCTCCAATTGGTGCCATGCATTCTCAGCTCTCAGGTCTGTCCTCTCTAGGTTAGGTTTTGGTTTGTCAATTCGTTGTGATGTTGTCCGAGCAACCGTCACCTCCGCCTCTGCGGCTGCCGCCACCACCTCCACAACCGACACCGGCTGAGATCGGAATCGTGACGGATGATTTCTCGAGCGAATCATCCGAATACTCGTATGTTTCGAGTGTTTCGAGTGATTCGGATTCTGAGTTGGAATCGGAGGTGAAGAAGCAAAAGCTTAATGATGATGATGAGGAGGAGGGGAAAGGGGATGATGATTCGAGCGACTCCAAAAAATTGGATCCTTTACCAATGACGCCTGATATGGAAGATCCAGATTCAGATTCAGATGATCAATTTGTGATTGACGATGATGGCTGGAAGAGGTATTCTCAACAGCTACAAGAAAGTGAGGTATCTAATGCTCTTCTCTATGTTTATTCTTCATCAAATAATAATATTCATGTTTACTCTCGTCAATATGGTTTATAGCTCTGAACGGACGACTTAGGGAGATTATTATTGGTGGATGTATTGAGTTTAATGAAACTCTGAGAGAAATTCTTTGTTGCTTCTGTTTGTTGCTGCTGATTGTTCAGCCGAGGATCCTTACGGAACAAACTCCTCACACCACACCGAAATACGTAAATTTTAAAATCGTTTCCCAAATAGGTTCTAATCTCTCAGTAAATATCTTTATCGCATTAGTTTGCTAACTCGATATATAATTTTTTCCATTAAGCTGCTGGCAGGCTTTTTTTATCAATGGCATTTGAAAATATGTTAGATAAAGGATCTCGAGAAAGGGTATTATGAAAAGATAGTGAAGGAACACATTAATGGATGGATATCCTAACTTAACATAAAAGAAGAAGATATTAAAGGACTTCAAGAGAAGAGTTTATAATATGCTTACTCATGTTTTCTAGCTTTAACTTCTTTTTTTTCCTTTCGGAGGCATCATATGGATGCCAAAAAACAACAACATCCATTAAACAACACGCCAAACGTGAGGTTTACTCGCTCAACTCTGCTCCTTCAATTGTTTTGCGATTTCAACTTTACAATCTTTAGGCCCTGAACTGAAGTGGTGTAATTCCGTAGGAAGTGGCTTTTTACTATAGCAAATTTAATAGAAGAAAAGGGGGAATTCGCCAAAAGTTTGAGAAAAAATTGGAGCGTGCCATTCATCGATTTATAGGGAAGATTTATCAACATAGTTACCTAAGTAAATAACACCTTATAGGGAACTGAATATTCTTATGACATTTCACTATTCAATATTAGGTCTCGTCTCTCCATTAGGCAAAATATAGTCTTATCCAATTGACTCTCTATAGTTTTTTATGTCTTAGCTGGATTGAAATGAAACTTGGATGCTGGCAGGCTTTCTTTATCAATGGCATTTGCAACGATGATAGATAAAGGAACTCAAATTGTTTTCCCAGTGCTTTATATTTATATACAGATATTTATGACTTTTCTTTCTCTTTTTATTGTATAATTTCTGTCATATAGTTTTAACTTTTCTTGTAGTTGATAGTGTTCTGATATGCTCTCTAATGGAAGATTATTGAAGTACGGGAAGTCATAGTCAAAAAGCAGCAGTCAGTGTCAAACCCACCTATTTTTTCATCATTTCTCTTCATTTGCAATTGTATACCGTAGATTATACACCAACGAACACTTGATTTTACCATAGCCATGGTACCCCATCCTTCCCCCAGTTGTTCTGAGCAAGATAATAATCTTGTTCATCTTCGTTCATGCCAAAACCAACGATAAGCATGTTATGTGTCCTGTCCTTCTCACCTTTGGCTAAACTTTCCTCTCTCTCTTTAATCTCTCTATCCTTCGGTCCCATATAAACGCTCTGATTTACACAGCGTTGGTAAACATAAACAACAAGTAACATTCAATTATTTTGAAAAATTGATAGAATAAATTAATTCAAACCTGCCCGACGTGATTCTTAAGGCTTTTATAAGACTTAATTGAGCATGTGATTGGCTTCCTTTTTATGTGCTCTTCAATTTGGTCTTTAGACAGTCTATGAATATTAATGTCTTCATATCCAGCAATTTTCACCTTTTTCTGCATAAAAAACAAATAAAATCATTACCGCAGTCTCCTAAATTCTCTTCCAATTTTGACCCCCACTTCGAGGCACTCAACCTCTTGACTCACAAAATACTCAAACTAAGAATTCACCAAACAAGGAAACCAGCACAGGCAAAGGACAATCAGAATATTACTACAAATTCTTGTAATTCTCAGAGAACTGAATCTGTTATTTGTTCAAATTCGCCACAGAGTGATGAGGTTTAGAGGTTGGGTTGATGATCAGAATTTTGGCTCAAATAAGGCTCAGGTTATGGACAAGGGTACTCTTAACAATATCCCAGCAGTTCCTGATACTTCTTCTGATAACAATAGCTCAGAAAGCTCTACACTTAGATCCAACTGATCAGTCCTTGCAACAACAAGAGACACCTTACCTTTAAGATGATTTTTTTTTGGAGATCAAATAATATAAGCAATCTTACATACCATTTCTTCTGTGCATTCGCATCTTCTCATAGCGTATGGATATTTATCTTCTTCTGCAATGCCCTTTTCAATTGCAAACCTGTAAGCCTTAGAACAGCTACCTCCGTACGTCTCGATAAGGGGACGACAACCTTTTTTCTTTTAATGGATTCAGCTGCCGATATGGATCCAATGGAAGCATATGCCCAGCAGTACCCTGAAACATAAGTAATTAAACAAAACATATAATAACAACGTTAAGAGTAATAATAATATAATAATAAAAATGATACGTACGAGTTTTTCTCCGATTTTGGGTGCGGAGAAGGCACTTTTTTCCAACCCAAGAAAAGGTAATCTGAAAAATCAAGAATACCTTAACATTTGACTCCAAGGTAAAAAGTTTACATACTATGTAAATTTCAGAGTATTAAGGTATATCCTATCAAACTGATATGCCATAGTTCAATCAGGTGTTGCCAAAATTATTCATCTATTAGTCGGTCTAGATTCTAGACATTGTATTCTACTAGAATCTTCTCTTTGATATTTCTTAATATATTTAGAGCCTAAGTATGTAATAAGTACTCAAGACATTCCCTATTATGACTTGGAATAGTTACATCCCTTTTAACTTTCCTTCTGTGTGATCCTTGAGAAATGCACTTCCTACTGATACTGATTAGTCTCATGTAGGGAAAGTCAATGCAAAAACTTAATGTAGTTCATTGCTACTAAAAATTATCAAAAATAAGAAAGTTAAATGATACATTACCTTTTGGAAGAAAGGCTTCTTCTTAAGTTTTGAACTTTCGTAGTTCAATCAGGTGCTGCCAAAATTATTCAGCTATTAGTCGGTCTAGATTCTAGACATTGTATTCTACTAGATTCTAGACATTTGCATCCGGTCTTTCGGATGACTTGGTGCTTGAATGCAAGGTAGCAATGTTGAATCGGGATATGAATTTCTCTAGACTGTTAGTTCATATGCTTTAGGTAGAGGATCAGAAAAAGAAAGTTGCCGAGGCAAGAGAGAAGGATAGGCAGGCCAAGAGGGCCAGGCCAACAGAGCAGAACCACAGTCAGCCGTAGAGTGGTAATTGGGGTAACAGATGGCAGAAGATAAACTTTTGGGGTAATGCACAGTCTGCAGCCAGCGCCCCAACGCCTAAACCACCAGTTGACAGACGATCGCATCACAGAGTTTTCAGACTAACCATGGATCCAGAGCTCAGGATACCCAGTCACAGGGCAGTGTGGCTCAGCAACATCGTACTTTTCTGCAGTGTGAGACTTGCGGAAGGCATCACCCAGGGAGGTGTCAGTTGGGCACACTTGTATGTTATTCATGTGGTCAGTGGGTCACTTCCAGAGAGATTGTCCATCTGCTAAAAGAAATGTTGGTGGTGCTAAATCACAGGTTAATACTTTCGCACCACCACTACCTCAAAAGGGCGCCACTTCAGCTACCGGGAGCAGTCGCAATCGGTTGTATGCTTTGTGCATCCGCTAAGAGGCGGAAGCCTCACCAGACGTAGTCACCAGTACGCTACAAATCTTTTCCCGTGATGTTTATGTATTGCTTGATCCCGGGTCTACCTTGTCTTATGTGACCCCATATATGCTCGAAGTGATTGCAGAACCTTTCTCCGTTTCCACTCCGGTGGGTGATTCTGTTGTGGCTAGGAGGGTGTATAAAATTGTGTGGTGTCTGTTTTTGGTCGGGATACTGTGGCAGACCTCATAGAGCTTGATATGGTTGATTTTGATGCTATCCTAGGGATGGACTGTCTCCATTCATGTTATGCCACGCTAGACTGTAGAACTCGAGAGGTTACTTTTTCTTTCCCGCATGAACCCGTGATAGAGTGGGAAGGGCACTCTTTAGCACCTAGAGGGAACTTTGTATCGTACCTCAGGGCCCGTAAACTTATTTCCAAAGGTTGTTTGTACCATCTTATTCGGGTTAAAGATTCCAATATCGAAAGTCCGTCTCTTCAGTCAGTCCCTGTAGTGAAAGAGTTTCCAGAAGTCTTTCCCGATGATCTCCCAGGAATACCACCTGATAGGGAGGTAGATTTTGGTATTGATTTATTGCCAGACACCCGTCCCATTTCTATTCCGCCATATAGAATGGCTCCTGCAGAACTGAAAGAGTTGAAAGAACAGCTAACAGACCTTCTAGACAAAGGGTTTATCTGTCCTAGTGTTTCCCCCGGGGTGCACCTGTGCTTTTCGTGCGAAAGAAAGATGGTTTCCTTCGTATGTGCATAGATGGGTCATTATGAATTCCTGGTCATGTCCTTCGGGTTGACTAACGCCCCTGCCGCTTTCATGAACCTAATGAATAGGGCGTTTCGTCAGTTCCTCGACCTGTTTGTCATAGTTTTCATTCACTAAGAGTGAGGAGGACCATGCCAATCACCTCTGAATCATCCTTCAGACTCTCAAAGATCCATAAGTTGTATGCAAAATTTTCCAAGTATGAATTCTGGCTTAATGATATTGATTTCTTGGGACATATTGTGTCTAGTGATGGGATTAAGGTTGATCCCCAAAAGGTTGGGGTAGTAAGAAAATGGCTCAGACCCACGACTCCAACCGACATTCGGAGCTTCTTGGGTTTGGTGGGTTATTGCAGAAGGTTTGTAGAGAGTTTTTCCTCCATAGCTGCTCCACTCACTAAGTTAACACAGAAAAAGGTGAAGTTTGTGTGGTCTGACTTTTGTGAGACTAGAAGCTGAAAGACAAGTTGACTACTGCACCAGTTTTGACCCTTCCCAAGGGTGTAGAGGGGTTTGTGGTATATTGTGATGCGTCCCGAGTGGGACTTGGTTGTGTACTTAGGAAGAAGCCTTTCTTCCAAAAGGTAATGTATCATTTAACTTTCTTATTTTTGATCATTTTTAGTAGCAATGAACTACATTAAGTTCTTGCATTGACTGTCCCTACATGAGACTAATCAGTATCAATAGGGAGTGTATTTCTCAAGGATCACACAGAAGGAAAGTTAAAAGGGATGTAACTATTCCAAGTCATAATAGGGAATATCTTGAGTACTTATTACATACTTAGGCGCTAAATATATTAAGAAATATCAAAGAGAAGATTCTAGAAGAATACAGTGTCTAGAATCTAGACCGACTAATAGCTGAATAATTTTGGCAACACCTGATTGAACTATGGCATATCAGTTTGGTAGGATATACCTTAATACTCTGAAATTTACATAGTATGTAAACTTTTTACCTTGGAGTCAAATGTTAAGGTATTCTTGATTTTTCAGATTACATTTTCTTGGGTTGGAAAAAAGTGCCTTCTCCGCACCCAAAATCAGAGAAAAACTCGTACGTATCATTTTTATTATTATGTTATTATTACTCTTAACGTTGTTATTATATGTTTTGTTTAATTACTTATGTTTTAGGGTACTGCTGGGCATATGCTTCCATTGGAGCCATATCGACAGCTGAATCCATTAAAAGAAAAAAGGTTGTCATCCCCTTATCGAGACGTACGGAGGTAGCTGTTCTAAGGCTTACAGGTTTGCAGTTGAAAAGGGCATTGCAGAAGAAGATAAATATCCATACGCTATGAGAAGATGCGAATGCACAGAATAAATGGTATGTATGATTGCTTATATTGTTTGATTTCCGAAAAAGAAATCATCTTAAAGGTGTCTCTTGTTGTTGCAAGGACTGATCAGTTGGATCTAAGTGTACAACTTTCTGAGCTATTGTTATCAGAAGAAGTATTACGAACTGTTGGGATATTGTTACGAGTACCCTTGTCCATAACCTGATACTTATTTGAGCCAAAATTTTGATCATCAACCCAACCTCTAAACCTCATCACTCTGGCGAATTTTTACAAATGTTTTAAGTTCTTTGAGAATTACCAGAATTTGTAGTAATATTCTGATTGTCCTTTGCCTGTGCTAGTGTACTTGTTTGGTGAATTCTTGGTTTGAGTATTTTGTGAGTCAAGAGGTTGAGTGCCTCGAAGTGGGGGTCGAAATTGGAAGAGGATTTAGGAGTCTGCGATAATGATTTTATTTTCCTTTTATACAGAAAAAGGGGAAAATTGCTGGATATAAACGCATTAATATTTATAGACTGACTAAAGACCAAATCGAAGATCACATAAAGAGGCAGCCAATCACATGCTCTATTAGGTCTTATGAAAGCCTTCACGTACACGTCGGGCAGGTTTGAATTATTTTATTCTATCAATTTTTCAAAATAATTGAATGTTACTTGCTGTTTATGTTTACCAACGCTGTGTAAATCAGAGCGTCTACATGGGACCGACGGATGAAAGATTAAGATGAGACAGGAAAGTTTAGCCAAAGGTGAGAATGCTTCTAGTTGGTTTTGGCATGAACGAAGATGGACATGATTATTATCTTGCTTAGAACAGCTGGGGGAAGGATGGGGGTACCATGGCAATGGTAAAATCAAATGCTCGTTGGTGTATAATCTGCGGTATCCCACTGCAAAAGAAGAGGATTGATGAAAGAATAGGTGGGTTTGACACTGACTGCTGCTTTTTGACTATGACTCCCCGTACTTCTAGCACTTGTTGAGGAACATTAAAAGAAACTGTCCTAAAATCAAGAGAGCATCACCAACATTTAGGGGTGTTCATGGGTCGGTTTGGATCGGTTAGTGGTTAAAACCATAGCCAAAATCAATTAGTCGGTTTTTGGATTTCTAAAACCAAACCAAACCAAAAGCAAAAAACAACCGTCTGTTTGGTTTGATTTTTCGATTTTTTTGGTTATTGACTAGCCTACTCTATTAATATCTACGAGGTCAATTTTCTCTTCTTCCCAAATTACTAAATAAAACAGCAAAAATATATTCACTTGACAAGAACTGCTAATGTAAAGCACAAAAGAGCCCTAGAAGTCAATATCGAAGCTCAAGAAGTATGCAGATTACTAAACACTTCAAATGTACTAAGCTCCTCAATCTTGGCTGATTACAGGTTCACACTCCGTCTGCTGAATAGTCTTATGGTACATCACATCTACAGAGAACAAAACCAGCCAGAAGACCAAGTTTTGTGATTATTTACATTAATGCTAGTGCAGCATACTCATCTTTAATGTATAATATTAACTGTAATGTGTCGTCTAATGTACATAGTGTATGATTAGAAAAGAATCCATGATCAAATAGGCTATGAAAATGTCCAATTTGCAGATCGTACCAAACTGACATAACTTCACAGAATATCGTCTATGGTCCTGACCCCATTTTTGTACCATTTATATGAAATGTTTTTAGCCCGTAAATCATTAATACTGAAACAAATTCAACATTGTATACTTTAAAGCAGCTGCACAATCGTAATCCATTTGAAGGTTAGACACCAATATTCCTCCGTTTTTTTTTAGTTGGTTCTTGGGAACGTATCCAGTGATGTGTTTGAAGATTATATTACAAGCCCAAATCCCTCCAATGTGATGAAAAGAGTTCTCACCTCTCGCTACAGATGTGGGTCCATCGACAAAGCTGATGGTCCCTCCTTTAGAAAATGTTGAACGTTCCCAACCTTTGTTAACTACTGAGGTGGAGGCTTTGGTCCGACCTTTGCAGCATGTTGCCTCAAATTTTGAACCACAACTGGCAATTTCGACTTTCAAATCTTTTTCTGTTTCTGGAATGTGGCGTACCTTGTGTCAATGTATTACACAATTCTCTGCCGAGTCCTCGGAAAGCCTCAGAAAGTTAGAGAAGGGGTTGATCTGATTCTTAAAGGGCTTCGGGAGGTCAACATTATCGGCCTTTAATTTCTTCTTTGGAGGTTGTGGTTGAAGATTTTTTCAAGAAGCATGTAGATTACGATGCCGCGAGGTTGTCTACCTCTCAGAAGATAACTAGAGATTCTTATCAAGAATTTCTTTCGGCTGCGCACCAGGTACTGTATTCCCTAGGCCAAACTTCTTGGAATTTCCTTCTTATGCTGAAAAGATGAAGGATTATGCTGCACGGGCACTTAAGCTGTACAATCAGAAATTTGTATGCTCGTCACACTTCCTATTGTCTTTCTACTTGTTCTTTTTGCTTGTTTTCTCTAGAAAGCTGACTAAGTTCCCTTGTATTCATTTTAGGACACTATATATGAGGTCAATGACATTCTCAAGGTTAATGGAGATGAGTGAGGTATGCACGATGTTTACTATATTACCTTTACGGTTACAAATGGCGAGAAGGAATATTTTCAAGCTAAGGTGGTGGAACGTTTAGGTAGATTTTTGTGTATCTCAATCGTTAGGCCAAGGGTAATGAAATCTGCTATACATGTCTTTTGTCATCTAGTAATTCGTTTTTCCTTTGGTTTATTTTTAATTCTTATACTAACTCTCTCTCTCTTGTGCTTTTATGTAGGCGAATGGAGCTTTGGGCATATAGTGGAAGTGACGTTTGTGCATTGTTTTGCCTCGGGTTCAAGCTTTAGTTTTGCGTTTACAGCTCTTGTCAATGTCGGACACTGTTTCTAGTAAATTGTGCCTTTGTTTTAAGTTTGTTTGTCGTTGCTGGTAATTGAAAGTGGTGGGATTATCTATGTCTAGTATAAAAAGGAGGAAGAACAACTGTGTCTGAACTTTGTTATGACTTATGGAATTAAGTTTAAGATAATTTTACTGTGGTGTTTTATTATTCTGTATCTCGTTTGGTTGAAGCATATTGCATTGGTTGATTCTTGAGACGAGACGTTTGTGGGGTTTGTTGCCATTGCTAACAAAGAAAAGTGCCAAATTTGGGAAGACATTTTCAGCTTCTCAATTGAATAATGACATGACTGCCGGACTGTATTAGTTGTCGAGGGCCCCTTAGCTGGGCGTGGCCATAACATTGCCTCTCTACGACCTTACCAAATAAGAACGAACCTTGTCCGCAAGATTCATAGGTTTTTCCTCATTGTGTAACTGCTACAGGGTGAGGAGTTAGCTAGGTGTTCCTATGCACTTCTTGAGCAAAGAAGCATGGAAAACAGGTCATATTTGAGTTGTAGATCCGGATATGGAGTCTCCTTTGTTGCTGGAAACACAGGGAGTGCTGTCGGAGTTTCACATAAGCCCTCAACGTCATCAAATTAGGGAAACAACCGGAGACAACAAGCATCTATATTTATAGTTTTACAAAAGTTGAAAGAACAAAAAATCAATGAGAAGATTGTAAGAACAAATAGATTATGCAATGCAACATGAATGGATGCGGCAAAGTCTGAACAACGTAGAATAAATGTGTGTGTCTAATCAAGTAGTTTCATTCAAGAAATATACAGTTCAACATAACTAAACCTATGGTTAGTTGGAATCATTAGAGATAAAAAGTCGAAAAATGAATGCTTGGTTATGCAATGCACTACAAAATAGTTACCAAACTAACTCTTGCTAGTTAGCGTCCACATGGTATGGTATGATATTTGGAATTTCAGTAATGCTAACTCTTGCGATTTTGCTCCATCTACTTATCACACGTTTATATTAATTGAAGGTTAATTATGCTTAGTTAAATAGTACAAGGACCAAAACTAGAACAAACTTATAGCGCAAGGACCAAAATCGCCATTGCCATTTAATTAAAGCTTCTAATATAAAGGTCTGATATATTTAATGTAGGTTAACATGGAGTATAAGTAGGGTTGTTACGTAAAAACAATCAAATATAAGTTTTGATGCTAAAATAAACCTTTAACAGTTTGTCAACAATTTTTCGTCATGAATCCTGGTTTACCACCACCAGAAACTTGGCTGCTGCAGCCAAGTGAATCGGAATCTGATTCCTCGAGCGAATCAGATGCCGAGCCTTTACCTGAGGATGGAATCTACACGGATGATTTTGGTTTCACGAGCGAATCGGAGGTGATTCATGGAGCGGCTACGTAAGATTGGAACCTTTACCAATAGAGCATGATTATACAAACTGTACATGTTGCAAGTTTGATATGGCAGATTCAGATGATGAGTAGTATGTGATTGATAAAAATTGCTCGAACAAGTATCTCCAACAGCTCAATGAGAGTCAGGTATCTATGTTTATTTTCATTAAATTATATACTATACTATTTCTGTTTATCCTTGATTTCTGAAATAGCCGTTCGCTCCGTTTCGCCCATTTGTCTTCCCAAATAGCCACGAAAAATTAAACGAACCATACTGGGATGATCCCCAACCTCCCTGACATG
Source organism: Capsicum pubescens (assembly GCA_030864215.1). Classification (NCBI taxonomy): domain Eukaryota; kingdom Viridiplantae; phylum Streptophyta; class Magnoliopsida; order Solanales; family Solanaceae; genus Capsicum; species Capsicum pubescens. Next base: position 3,652,365 of record CM061542.1, read on the forward strand.
ACTCGGTCGATTTTTTTCCCAGAGCACGCCCAGACCCAGGCTCACCCCCGAAACCGTGGGCTATAGCACACCGATATGGCTCGAAAATACCCCGTTAGCTCCATTTCGCCATTTGTCCACCAAAATGGCCACAGAAAATTAAACAGACCATACTGGGACGATCCCTAACCTACCTGGCACGCCCCGGTTGATTTTTGGAACACAGCATACCCAGACCCTGGGCCCACCCAAAACCGTAGGCTATACCACATCGAATTGGCCTGTAAATTCCCCGTTAGCTCCATTTCGCCCGTTTGTCCTGCCAAATAGCCACAAAAAATTAAACAGACCACGCTGGAATGATCCCCAACCTTACTGGCACACCTCGGTCGATTTTTAGCAAACAGCACGCCCGGACCCCAGGCCCACCCCCAAAACCGTGGGCTATAGCTCACCGATTTGGCCCAAAAATACCCTGTTCGCTACGTTTCGCCCGTTTGTCCACCCAAATGGCCACAAATAATTAAGAGGAACATACTGGGATGATCCCCAACCTCCCTGGCATGCCCCGGTCGATTTTCGGCCTACAACACGACCGGACCCCGGGCCCATCCCCAAAATTGTGGGCTATAGCACACCGATTTGGCCTTAAAATTCCACGTTCGCTCTATTTCACCGGTTTGTCTCAATAAATGGCCACAAAAAATTGAACGGACCACACTATCACTATCCCCAACCTCCCTGGCACGCCCTGATCAATTTTTGGGCCACAGCACGCCCGGACCCCGGTCCCATCCCCGAAAATGTGGGCTATAGCGCACCGATTTGGCTCTAAAACTCCCCGTTCATTCCGTTTCGCCCATTTCTCCACCTAAATGGACACGAAAAGTAAAATGGACCATATTGGGATGATCTGTAACCTCTCTGGCATGCCCCGAATGATTTTTGACCCACAGCATGCTCGAACCCCGGGTCCACCCCCAAAACCGTAGGGTATAGCACACCAATTTGGCTCGAAAATGTCCCGTTCGCTCTATTTTGCCCGTTTTTCCACCCAAATGACCACAAAAAATTACACCGACCACACTGGGACGATCCGTAACCTCCCTGGATGCCTCGATCGATTTTTGGTCAACAGCCTGCCCAGAGCCCGAGCTCACCCCTGACACTGTGGGCTATAGCACACCAATTTGGCTTGAAAATGCCCCGTTCATCCTGTTTCTCCCGTTTGTCCCCCTAAATGGCAAAGAAAAATTAAACGGACGACATTGGGATGATCCCCAACTCCCCTGGCACCCCTGATCAATTTTCTTCCTACATCACGCCAGGACCCCAGGACCACCCCAAAATCGTGGGCTATGGCACACCGATTTGTCCCAAAAATGCCTGTTCGCTCCGTTTCGCTCGTTTGTCAACCAAAATGGCCACAAAAAATTAAACGGACCACACTGGGACGATCCCCAACCTCCCTGGCACGCCTCGATCAATTTTTGGCCGACAGCACGCCCGAGCCCCGGGCCCACCCCCAAAATCGTGGTCTATAGCACATCGATTTGGCACGAAAATTCCCTGTTCGCTCCGTTTCGCCCGTTTGTCCCCCAAAATGGCAACGAAAATTTAAACGGACCACAATGGGATGATCCCAAACCTCCCTTGCATGCCTCGATAAATTTTTGGCCCACAGCACGCCCAGACCCCGGGCCCATCCCAAAATCGTGGACTATAGCACACCGATTTGGCCCAAAAATGCCCCGTTCGCTCCGTTTCGCCCATTTATCCACCCAAATGGCCACGAAAAATTAAACGAACCACACTGGGACGATCCCCAACCTCCTTTTCACGACTCGGTCAATTTTCGGTCCAGATCACGCCTGGAACCAGGCTCACCCCCGAAACTGTGGGCTATAGCACACCGATATGGCTTGAAAGTGACCCGTTAGCTCCATTTCGCCATTTGTCCACCAAAATGGCCACAAAAAATTAAACGGACCATACTGGGATGATTCCTAACCTCCCTGGCACGCCCCGGACAATTTTCGAAACACAGAAAACCCAGACCCTGGGCCCACCCAAAATCGTGGGCTATACCACACCGAATTGGCCTTTTAAATGCCCCGTTCGCTCTGTTTCGCCCGTTTGTCCTGCCAAATAGCCACGAAAAATTAAACGGACCAAGTTGGGATGATCCCCAACCTTCCTGGCATGCCCCGATCGATTTTTGGCCAATAGCACGCCCGGACCCTGGGCCCACCCCCAAAACCGTGGGCTATAGCTCATCAATTTAGCCCGAAAATACCTCGATTTCTACGTTTAGCCCATTTGTCCACCCAAATGGCCACGAAAAATTAAACGGACCACATTGGGATGATCCCCAAACTCCCTGGCACGCCTTGGTCAATTTTCGGCCCATCGTACATCTAGACCCCGGGCCCACCGCCGAAACCATGGGCTATAGCACACCGATTTGGCTTGAAGATGCTACATTCTCTTTATTTTGCCTGTTTTTCCACCCAAATGGCTACGAAAAATTAAATGGACCACACTGGGACAATCACCAACCACCCTGGCACGCTTTGGTTGATTTTTGGCCCATAGCACGCCCGAACCCCAGGCCCACCCCCCGAAACTGTGTGCTAGAGCACTCCGATTTAGTTCAAAAATGCCTCGTTCGCTGCATTTTGCCCGTTTGTCCACCCAAAAGGCCAAGAAAAATTAAACGAACCACACAGGGAGATCCCCAACTTTCCTAGCACGCCTCAGTCAATTTTTGGCCCATAGCACGCCTGCAACCCGAGCCCACCCCCGAAACCGTGGGCTATAGCACACCGATTTGGCCTGAAAATGCCCCGTTCACTTTGTTTCGCCCGTTTGTACAACCCAAATGGCCACGAAAAATTAAATGGACCACACTGGGACGATCCCCAACCTCCCTGGCATGCCCCAGTCAATTTTTGGCACACAGCACGCCCGGACCTCCGGCCCACCCCAAAAACCGTGGGCTATAGAACACAAATTTGGCCCGAAAATGCCCCGTTCTCCCGTTTGTCCACCCAAATGGCCACGAAAAATTAAACGGACCATACTAGGATGATCCCCAACCTCGCTGGCATGCCCCATCGATTTTTGGCCCACAACACGCCCAAACCTCAGGCCAACCCCTAAAACTGTGTGCAATAGCACACCGATTTAGCCCGAAAATACCTCTTTCACTCTGTTTCGCCCGTTTGTCCCCCCAAAAAGTCAAGAAAAAATAAACAAACCACACAGGGACGATACCCAACCTCCCTAGCATGCCTCATTCAATTTTTGGCCCACAGCACACCCGCGCCCTAGGCCCACCACCGAAACCGTGGGCTATAGCACACAGATTTGGCTTGAAAATGCCTCGTTCGCTTTGTTTCGACCGTGTGTCCACCCAAATGGCCACGAAAAATTAAACGGATCACACTGGGATGATCCCCAACCTCCCTGGTATGCCCCAGTCGATCTTCGGCATACAGCACACCCGGAAATCAGGCCCACCCCAAAAACCGTGGGCTATAGTAGACAAATTTGGCCCAAAAATGCCCCGTTCGCTCTGTTTCACCCGTTTGTCCACCCAAATGGCGACAAAAAATTATACGGACCATACTGGGATGATCCCCAACCTCCCTGGCATGCCCCAATCGATTTTCGGCCTACTGCATGCCCGAACCAGGGCCCATCCCCAAAACGGTGTGCTATAGCACACCGATTTAGCCCAAAAATTTCCTGTTTACTCTGTTTTGCCCATTTGTCCCCATAAATGGCAACAAAAAATAAAACGGACCATACTTTGACTTTCCCCAACCTCCCTGGCATGCCCCGATCGATTTTTGGCCCACAGAACGCCCGGACCAGGGGCTTACCCCCAAAACTATGGGCTATAGCACACCGATTTGGCCCAAAAATGCCCTGTTCAGTTCGGTTCGCCGATTTGTCCACCTAAATGGCCCCAAAAAATTAAACGGACTACACTAGGATGATCCGCAATCTCCCTGGCATGCCCTGGTTGATTTTCAGCCTACAGCATGCCTGGACCTCGAGCCCTCCCCCAAAACCGTGGGCTATAGCACACTGATTTGGCTCGAAAATGCCCCGTTCTCTTTGTTTTGCCCGTTTGTCTAACCAAATTTCCACAAAAAATTAAACGGACAACACTAGGACGATCCCAACCTTCCTGGCACACCCCGATCAATTTTCAGCCCACAGCACTCTCAAACCCTGAGCCCACCCCTAAAACTGTGGGCTATAGCACACCGATTTGGTCCGAAAATGCCGCGTTCGCTCTGTTTTGCTCGTTTGTCCCCCCAAATTTCCACAAAAAATTAAACGGACCACACTGGGACAATCCTTATCTTCCCTGGCACGGCACGGTTGATTTTTTGCCCACAGTATGCCAGGACCCTGACCCCTAAAACCGTGGGTTATAGCACACTGATTTGCCCCGACAATGCCCTGTTCGCTCCGTTTAACCCGTCTGTCCCCCAAATAGCCACGAAAAATTAAACGGACCACACTAGGATGAAATCCAACCACCCTGGCACGCCTTGGTCGATTTTTTACCTATAGCACTCCCGGTCCCCCGGTCTACCCCAAAACCGTAGGCTATAGCACATCATTTTGGACCAAAAATGCCCCGTTCTCTCCGTTTTGCCCATTTATCCGCCCAAATGGCTACTAAAGATTAAACAAACTATACTGGGATGATCCTCAACCTTCCTAGCATGCATCGATCGATTTTTCACCCACAACACACCCAGATCCCAGGGCCACCCCCAAAACTGTGGGCTATAACACACCGATTTGGCCCGAAAATGCCTCGTTCACTCCGTTTTGCCCGTTTGTCCACCCAAATAGCCCCGAAAAATTAAACGGACTATACTGGGACTATCCACAACCTCCCTGGCATGCCCTGATCAATTTTTGGCCCACAGCACGTCCCGAACCCCGGGCCCACCCCCAAAACCGTGGGCTATAGCACACTGATTTAGCCCGAAAATACCTCATTTTCTCTATTTTGATCATTTGTCCACCAAAATGGCCACGAAAAAATTAAAATAACCACACTGGGATGATCCCCAACATCCCCGGCACTCCTCGATCAATTTTTGTCCCAAAGCACGCCCAGACCCCGAGGCACCTCGAAAACCGTGGGCTATAGCACACTGATTTAGCCCGAAAATACCTCATTTTCTCTATTTTGATCGTTTGTCCACCAAAATGGCCACGAAAAAATTAAAATAACCACACTGGGATGATCCCCAACCTCCCCGGCACTCCTCGATCAATTTTTGTCCCAAAGCACGCCCAGACCCCGAGGCACCTCCAAAACCGTGGGCTATAGCACACCAATTTAGCCCGAAAATGCCCCATTTTCTTGTTTCACCAGTTTGTCCCCCCAAATGGCCATGAAAAATTAAACGGACCACACTGGATGATCTCAAACCTCCCTGGCACGCCACGATCGATTTTGTCCTACAGCACGCCCGAAACCCGGGTCCGACCCCGAAACCGTGAGCTATAGCATACTACTTTGGCTCGAAAATGCCTCGTTCACTCTATTTCTCCCAATTATCCGTCCAAATGGCCACGAAAAATTAAACGAACCACACTTGGATGATCCCCAACCTCCTTGGCACGACCCGGTCGATTTTTGGCCCAGAGCACGCTCGGACCTAGGCTCACCCCCGAAACCGTGGGCTATAGCACACCGATATGGCTCGAAAATGCCCCGTTAGCTCCATTTCGCCATTTGTCCACCAAAATGGCCACAAAAAATTAAACGGACCATACTGGGATGATCCCTAACCTCCTTGGCACGCCCCAGTCAATTTTCGGAACACAGCACACCCAGACCCTGGGCCCACCTAAAATCGTGGGCTATACCACACCGAATTGGCCTGTAAATACCCCGTTCGCTCTGTTTTGCCCGTTTGTCCTGCCAAATAGCCACGAAAAATTAAACAGACCACGTTGGGATGATCCCCGACCTTCCTGGCACACCTCGATCGATTTTTCGCCAATAGTATGCCCGGACCCCGGGCCCACCCCCAAAATCGTGGGCTATAGCTCACCGATTTGGCCCGAAAATACCCTGGTTTCTATGTTTAGCCCGTTTGTCCACCCAAATGGCCACAAAAAATTAAGCGAACCACACTGGGATGATCCCCAAACTCCCTGGAACGCCTCGGTCAATTTTTGGACCATCGCACTTCTAGACCCCGGGCCCACCGCCGAATCCATGGGCTATAACACACCGATTTGGCTCAAAGATGCTACGTTTGCTTCGTTTTGCCCGTTTGTCCACCCAAATGGCCACGAAAAATTAAATGGACCACACTGGGACAATCACCAACCACCCTAGCACGCTTTGGTTGATTTTTGGCCCATAGCACACCCGAACCCCAGGCCCACCCCCCGAAATTGTGTGCTATAGCACACCGATTTAGTCCGAAAATGCCTCATTCGCTCCGTTTTTCCCGTTTGTCCACCCAAAAGGCCACGAAAAATTAAACGAACCACACAGGGAGATCCCCAACTTCCCTGGCATGCCTCAGTCAATTTTTGGCCCACAACACGCCTGCACCCTGAGCCCACCCCCGAAACCATGGGCTATAGCACACCAATTTGGCCTGAAAATGCCCCGTTCTTTTTGTTTCGCCCGTTTGTCCACCCAAATGGCCACGAAAAATTAAATGGACCACACTGGGATGATCCCAACCTCCCTGGAATGCCCCAGTCAATTTTTGGCACACAGCACGCCCGGACCTCTGGCCCACCCCAAAAACTGTGGGCTATAGCACACCAATTTGGTCCGAAAATTCCCCGGTCGCTCTGTTTCGCAAGTTTGTCCCCCTAAATTGCCACGAAAAATTAAACGGACCACACTGGGACAATCCCTATCCTCCCTAGCACGGCCCGGTCGATTTTTCGACCACAGCATGCCAGGACCCTGACCCCTAAAACCGTGGGTTATAGTACACTGATTTGCCCCAACAATGCCCTGTTCGCTCCGTTTTACCCGTCTGTCCCCCAAATAGCCATGAAAAATTAAACAGACCACAGTAGGACGAAACCCAACCACCCTGGCACGCCTTGGTCGATTTTCGACCTATAACACTCCCGGTCCCCAGGTCTACTCCCAAAACCGTAGGCTATAGCACACCGTTTTGGCCCGAAAATGTCCCGTTCTCTCCGTTTTGCCCGTTTGTCCGCCCAAATGGCTACTAAAGATTAAACGGACTATACTGGGATGATCCTCAACCTTCCTAGCATGCGTCGATCGATTTTCTGCCCACAACACACCCAGACCCCAGGGCCAACCCCAAAACTGTGGGCTATAACACACCGATTTGGCCCGAAAATGCCTCGTTCACTCCGTTTTGCTCGTTTGTCCACCCAAATGGCCCCGAAAAATTAAACGGACTACACTGGGACTTCCACAACCTCCCTGGAATGCCCCGATCGATTTGGCCCACAGCACGCCCGAACCCTGGGCCCACCCCCAAAACCGTGGGCTATAGCACACTGATTTAGCCCGAAAATACCTCATTTTCTCTGCTTTGATCGTTTGTACACCAAAATAGCCACGAAAAATTAAAATAACCACACTGGGATGATACCCAACCTCCCTGGCACGCCTCGATTGATTTTCATCCCACAGCACGCCCAGACCCCGAGGCACCCCCAAAACCGTGGGCTACAGCACACCGATTTAGTCCGAAAATGCCCCATTTTCTTGTTTCACCGGTTTGTCCCCCCAAATGGCCACGAAAAATTAAACGGACCACACTGGATGATCTCAAACCTCCCAGGCACGCCACTATCGATTTTTGTCCCACAGCACGCCCGAACCCCGGGTCCACCCCCGAAATAGTGAGCTATAGCACACCGATTTGGCCCAAAAATGCCTCACTCGCTCTGTTTCTCCCAATTATCCGTCCAAATGGCCACAAAAAATTAAATGGACCACACTGGGATGATTCCCAACCTCTTTGGCATGACCCGATCGATTTTTGGCCCAGAGCACGCCCGGACCCAGGCTTACCCCCGAAACCGTGGGCTATAGCACACCGATATGGCTCGAAAATGCCCCGTTAGCTCCATTTCGCCATTTGTCCACCAAAATGGCCACAAAAATTAAACAGACCATATTGGGACGATCCCTAACCTCCTTGGCACGCCCCAATTGATTTTTGGAACACAGCACACCGTCCCTGGGCCCACCCAAAATCGTGTAATATACCACACCGAATTGGCCGGTAAATGCCCCGTTCGCTCTGTTTTGCCCGTTTGTCCTGCGAAATTGCCATGAAAAATTAAACGGACCACATTGGGATGATCCCCAACCTTCATGGCATGCCCCGGTCGATTTTTGGCCAATAGCACGCCCGGACCCCGGGCCCACCCCCAGAACCGTGGGCTATAGCTCACCGATTTGGCCCGAAAATACCCCGGTTTCTACGTTTCGCCCGTTTGTCCACCCAAATGGCCACAAAAAATTAAGTGGACCACACTGGGACGATCCCCAAACTCCCTGGCACGCCTCGGACAATTTTTGGCTCATCGCACATCTATACCCCGGGGCCACTACCGAAACCATGGGCTATAGTACACCGATTTGGCTCGAAGACGCTACGTTCGCTTCGTTTCGCCCGTTTGTCCACCCAAATGGCCACAAAAAATTAAATGGACCACACTGGAAAAATCACCAACCACCCTGACACGCTTCGGTTGATTTTTGGCCCATAGCACGCCCGAACCCCAGGCCCACCCCCCAAAACTATGTGCTATAGCACACCGATTTAGTCCAAAAATGCCTCGTTCGCTCCATGCAAATGGCCAAGAAAATTTAAATGGACAACACTGGGATGATCCTCAACCTTCCTGGCATGCCCCAGTTGATATTCGACCTATAGTGCGCTCGGACCCTGGGCCCACCCCCTAAACCGTGGGCTATAGCACACCGATTTGGCCTGCAATCTCCCCGTTCACACCATTTCGCCTGTTTGTCCATCCAAATGGACATGTAAATTTAAACAGACTATACTGGGATGATCCCCAACCTCCCTGACATTCCTAGATTAATTTTTCGCCCACAACACTCTCGAACCCCAAGCCCACCCCCAAAACCGTGGGCTAGCACACCAATTTGGCCCAAAAATACCTCATTCGCGCCGTTTTGCCCGTTTGTCCATCCTAATGGCCATGAAAATTTAAACGGACCACACTGGAACAATCCCCAACCTCTATGACTTGGCCGATCAAATTTCAGCTCACAGCACTCCCAAACCCTGGGCCCACCCTCAAAATTGTGGCTATAGAACACCGATTTGACCCAAAAATTCCCCGTTCGTGCCTTTTCGCCCATTTGTCCACCCAAATAACCACGAAAATTTAAATGAACCATATCGGGATGATGCCCAACCTCGCTGGCATACTTCAGTCAATTTTTTAGCGCACAGTATTCCCGAACCTCAAACCCACCCCCAAAACTATGGGCTATAGCACACTGATTTATCTAAAAAATGCCCCGTTTACGTTGTTTCGCACGTTTGTCCACCCAAATGGCCATAAAAATTTAAACAGACCACACTGGTATGATTCCCAACCTACCTGGCATGCCTCGATCGATTTTTAGCTCACATCACACTTGAACCCCGGGCCCATCCCTAAAATTGTGGGCTATAGCACACCGATTTTGCCCGAAAATACCCCATTCGCGTTGTTTCTCCTGTTCGTCCACCCAAATGGTCATAAAAATTTAAACGGACCACGCTGGAATCATCCCTAACCTCTCTGGCATTCCTCAGTAGATTTTTCAACCACAACACGCTCAATACAAGGCCCACCCCCAAAACCGTGAGCTATAACAAATCGATTTGTCCCAAAAATACCCCTTTCACGCTGTTTCACCCGTTTGTCCACCCAAATGGTCAAGAAAATTTAAACGAACCATGCTGGGATGATTATCAATATCCCTGGCATGCCCTAATCAATTTTTGGCCCACAGTACGCCCGAACCACGAGCTCATCCCCAAAATCGTGGGCTATAGCACACTGATTTGGCCCAAAAATTTCTCATTGGCATCGTTTCACCGGTTTTTCCAACCAAATGGCCACAAAAATTTAAACGGACCATACTAGGATGATCCCCTACATTCCTGGCATGCCTTAGTCGATTTTTGTTCCACAGCATGCCTGGACCTCCGGCACACCCCAAAACCGTGGGCTATAGCCCACCAACTTGGCTCAAAAATGCCACGTTCGCGTCGTTTTGCCTATTTATATGGCCACAAAAATTTGAACGGACCACACTGGGATGATTCCCAACCTCCCTGGCATGCCCCGATTAATTTTCGGCATATAGCACACCCGAACCTAGGGATCACCCCTAAAATCATGGGTTATAGCACACCAATTTGCCTGAAAATGCCCCGTTCACGCCGTTTCACCCGTTTGTCTACCCAAATGGCCATGAATATTTAAATGGACCACACTAGAACGATCCTCAACCTCCCTGGCACTCCCCTATTGATTTTTGGTCCACAAAACACTGCAATCCGGGTCCACCCCCGAAATCATTAGCTATAGCACGCCAAATTAGCCTGAAAATGACCCATTCGTGCCGTTTCGCCCGTTTGTCTACGTAAATAGCTACAAAAATTTAAACGGACCACACTGAGACGATCGAAAACCTCCCTGGCTTGTCTCGGTTGATTTTCGGCCCACAACATACCCGAACTCCGGGATCACCCCCAAAATCATGGGCTATAGCTCACCAATTTGGCTAAAAAATGTCTCATTCGTGCTGTTTTGCCTATTTGTCCACCCAAATGACCTCAAAAATTTAAATGGACCACACGAGGATGATCCTTAACCACCTTGGCATACCTCGGTCAATTTTTGGCCTACATCACTCCCGAACCTTGGTCCTATCCCCAAAACCGTGGTCTATTGCACATGATTTAGCTAGAAAATGCCCCGTTTAAGCCGTTTCACCCGTTTGCCCACCCAAATGACCACGAAAATTTAAAAGGACCACACTGGGACCATCCCCAACCTCATTGGCATGCCTCGATCTATTTTTTACCTATAACACATTTGTATCCCGGGCCTACCCCAAAAACCATGGGCAATAGCACACCGATTTGGCCCAAAAATGGCACGTTCGCTCCGTTTCACCCGTTTGTCCATCCAAATGGCCACAAAAATTTAAATAGACCACAATGGGATGATCTCAAACCTACCTATCATATCTTAGTCAATTTTCGGCCCACATCACTCTCAAATCCTAGGCCCACCCCCAAAATCGTAGGCTATTGCACACCAATTTGGCCCGAAAATACCCCGTTTGTGCCGTTTTACCCATTTGCCCACCCAAATGACCACAAAAATTTAAACGGACCATACTGGGATAATCCTCAACCTCTTTTACACAACCCGGTCAATTTTCAGCACACAGAACGCCCGGACCCTTAGCCCACACCAAAATCGTGGGCTATAGAACACCGATTTGGCCCAAAAATGCCCGTTCGTGTAGTTTTGCCCTTATGTCTACCCAAAAGGCCACAAAAAATAAAATGGACCATATTGGATCTATCCCCAACCTCCATATCACACCACGATCAATTTTCAAAGCACATCATGCCCGTACCCTTAGCCCACCTCCAAAACCGTGGGCTATAGCACACCGATTTGGCCCGAAAATTCTTAGTTCACACCACTTTGCCCGTTTGTCCACCCTAATGGCCACAAAAATTTTAACGGATAACATTAGGATGCTCCACAACCTCCCTGGCATGCCTCGATCAATTTTTGAACCACAACAAGACCGAACCCCAGGCCCACCCCTAAAATAGTGGGCTATAACACACTGATTTGGTTCGAAAATGCCCCATTCGCATCGTTTTGCTCGTTTATCCATCCAATGGAAACAAAAGTTTAAACAGACCCCACTAGGATGATCCCTAACCTCTCTGGTATGCCTTGGTGAATTTTCAAACTACAACACTCTCAAACCCCGGGTCCACCCCCGAAATCATGGGATATAGCACACCAATTTGGCTCGAAAATGCGTCGTTCGCACCGTTTCGCCAGTTTTTCCACCCAAATGGACATAAAAATTTAAACAGACCATAATGGGATGATCTCCGACCTCCCGGCATGTCCCGATTAATTTTTCACCTACAGAACGCCCAGACACCGGGCTCACCCCCAAAATCATGGGCTATAGCACACCGATTTGGCCCGAAAATGCCCCGTTCACGCTATTTCATCCTATTGTCTACACAAATAACCACGAATATTTAAACGAACTATATTGGGACGATCCCCAACCTCCATGGCATGCGCCAGTCATTTTGTGGCCCACAAAATGCCCGAAACTCGGGCCCATCCCAAAACTGTGGGTTATAGAACACCGATTTAGCCATAAAATGCCCCGTTCGAGATCTTTTACCTATTTGTCTACCCAAATAAACACAAAAATTTAAACGGACCACACTGGGATGATCCTCAACCTCCATAGCCCGCTCCAGTCTACTTTGGCACACAGTACCCCCAAACTCTAGGCCCACCCCCAAAACCAAGGGCTATAGCACACTGATTTGGCACGAAAATGCCCCGTTCATGCTATTTCATCTGTTTGTCCACCCAAATGGCCACAAAAATTTAAACGAACCACACTTGTATGATCCCAAACCTCCCTAGCATGACTTGATCAATTTTTATCCTACAACACGCTTAAACCCTGGGATCACCCCCGAAATCATGGCCTATAGTACATCGATTTGGATTGAAAATGCCCTTTTCGCACCGTTACGCCTGTTTGTCAATCTAAATGGACACAAAAATTTAAAAGGACTACACTGGGACGATCCCCAACCTCCCTGGCATGCCTCGGTCGATTTTTAGCTGACAGCATGCCCAGACCCTAGGCCCACCCCCAAAATCATGGGCTATAGCACACCAATTTGGCCCAAAAATGCCCCGTTCTCGCTGTTTTACCCGTTTGTCCACCCAAATGGACACAAAAATTTAAAGGAACCACACTGGGATGATCCCCAACCTCCCTGGCATACCAAGATCAATTTTTGGCCCACAACACACTCGAATCCCAGACCCACCCTCGAAACCATAGGGTATAGCACACCGATTTAGCTCGAAAATGTCCGTTCGCCTGTTTGTCCACCTAAATAGCCACAAAAATCTAAATGGACCACACTGGAATGTTCCCCAACCTCCCTGACATGTCCCGGTCAATTTTCAGCCCACAACATGCCCGAACCCCGAGCCCATCCCCGAAAGAAAGGGCTATAGCATATCAATTTGGCCCGAAAATGCCCCGTTCATGCCATTTTGCCCGTTTGTCCACCCAAATGGCCCCAAAAATTTAAACGGACCATACTGGGATGATCCCAACCTCCCTGAAACGCCTAGTAAATTTTAGGCCCACAACACCCCAGCCACTGGGCTCATCCCCAAAATCGTGGGCTATAGAACATAGATTTGACCCAAAAATGTCCCGTTCACGCCATTTAACCCTATTGTCCACCCAAATAACCGCAAATCATTAAATGGACAATACTGGGATGATCCCCAACCTCCCTGGCATGCCCTAGTCAGTTTTCAGCCCACAGAACTCCCGAAACCCGCGTCCACCCCAAAACTGTGGGCTATAGCTCACCGATTTATCCTTAAAATGCTTCGTTCGCTCCGTTTTACCCATTTGTCCACCTAAATGGACACAAAAATTTAAGAAAACCACACTGGGAAGACCATGACCTACCCCGGTCTATTTTTGACCCATAACACACTCGAACACTAGGCCCACCCCCGAAACCTAGGGCTATAGCAAACCGATTTTTCCTGAAAATGCCCCGTTCATGCTATTTCGCCCGTTTGTCCACACAAAAGGCTACGAAAATCTAAACGGACCACATTGGGAAGATCCCCAACCTCCATATCACATTCTGGTTTATTTTTGGCCTACAACACACTTGAACCCTGGGCCTACCCTCAAAATCGTGGGCTATAACACACCGATTTTGCTCAAAAGTTCCCTGTTCGCGCCATTTCGCTCGTTTGTCCACCCAAATGGCTACGAAAATTTAAAAAGACCATATTCATACGATCTCTAATCTCCCTGGCATGCCTCGGCAATTTTCATCCCATAACACACTCATACCGTAGGCCCACACCCAAAATCGTGGCCTATAGCACACCGATTTGGCCCTAAAATGCCCCATTTGCGCCGTTTCATCTATTTGTCCACACAAATGGCAACGCAAATTTAAATGGACCCCACTTGGATGATCCCTAACCTCCCTGACATGGCCAAATCAATTTTTAGCCTACAACACGCTCGAACCCTGGACCTATCCTCGAAACCATGGGGTATAGCACACCGATTTAGCCCGAAATTGCCCGTTCGCACTGTTTCGCTCATTTGTCCACCCAAATGGCCACAAAAATTTAAACGGACCATATTGGGATGGGCCCCAACCTCCTTGGTACACTTTGGTTAATTTTTTGCCCCCATCATGCTCGAACCCCGGTCCCCTCCCCCCCAAAATCATAGGCTATAGCATACCTATTTGGCCAGAAAATGCCCCATTCATGCCTTTTTGCCGGTTTGTCCACCCAAATGGCAATGAAAATATAATCGAACCACATTGGGATGATCCCCAACCTCCCTGTCATATTCTGATCGATTTTTGGCCCACAGTATTCCCGAACCCCTGGCCCACTCCTAAAATTGTGGGCTATAGCACACCGATTTGGCTTGAAAATGCCCCTTTCGCACCATTTCCCCCGTTTGTCCATCCAAATGGCCATGAAAATTTAAAAGGACCACACTAGGACAATCTCCAACCTTCTCGGCACTCTCTGATCGATTTTCGGCGCAGAACACGCTCAAAACTCTAGCCCACCCCAAAAATTGTGGGCTATAGCACACCGATTTGGCCAGAAAATATCCCGTTCGTGCCTTTTCGCCTGTTTGTCCACCCAAATACCACGAAAATTTAATCGAACCATACTGGGATGATACCCAACCTCCCTGACACGTCCCAACCAATTATGGACAAAAGCATGCCAGAACCCCGAGCCCACCATCGAAATCATGGGCTATATCACACCAATTTGACTTGAAAATAACATGTTCACGCAGTTTCACCCGTTTGTCCACCAAAATGGCCATGAAAATTTAAAAGGACCACACTGGGATGATCCCCAAACTCCTTGGCATGCCCCGATCAATTTTTAGCCCATAACACGCTCGAACCCTGAGCCCATCCCAAAATAGTGGGCTGTAGCACACCGATTTGGCCTGAAAATGCTCCATTCGTGCCGTTTCACCCGTTTGTCCTGACAAATAGCCACAAAAATTTAAATGAACAATACTGGTACGGTCCCCAATCTCCCTGACATGTCTCGATCTATTTTTAGCATACAGTAAGCCCAAACCCTGAGCCCACCCCCAAAACCGTGGGCTATAGCACACCAATTTGGCAAAAAAATACCCCGTTTATGCTGTTTTGCCTGTTTAACCACCTAAATGGCAACGAAAATTTAAACGGACTATACTGGGACGGTCCTTAACCCCCCTGGCAAGCCCCAGTCGATTTTTGACCCACAGCAAGCCCGAACTCCAGGCCTAACCCGAAACCGTGGGCTATAACACACCGATTTTGCCCATAAATACCTCGTTCACGCTATTTTGGCCGTTTGTCCACCCAAATAGCCACAAAATTTAAATGGACCACACTAGAAAGATCCCCAACCTACCTGGCATGCCCCGATCAATTTTTAACCTATAGCAAGCCCGAACCCCAAGCCCACCCTCAAAACTGTGGGCTATAGCACACCGATTTGACCCAAAAATGCCCCATTTGTACCATTTCGCCTGTTTAACCACCCAAATGGCCACGAAAATTTAAACAGACCATACTGAAAAGATCCCCAACCTCCCTGGCACGCTCCTGTCGATTTTTGGCCTACAGAACGCCCGTACCCTGGGTCCACCTTAAAATCGTGGGCTATAGCACACTGATTTAGCCCAAAAATGCCTTGTTCGCACTGTTTAGCCTGTTTGTCAACTTAAATGGCAACGAAAATTTAAACCAACCATATTGGGACTGATCCCCAACCTCCCAGGCATGCGACAGTAGATTTTTAGCCCACAACATACCCAAACCTCGGTCTCATCCCCAAAACCGTGGGCTATAGCACACCTATTTGGCCCAAAAATGCCCCGTTCGCGTCGTTTTGTCCATTTGTCTATCCAAATGGCCATAAAATTTAAACGGAACACACTGGTATGAAAGTGAGTCGTCAGGGTTGGCGGGGCTATTTGGGTACTCAAACAAGTGAAATGGATCGAACGGATCATTTTCGGATCAAATCAATGTGTTGTAACCCATGGTTTTGGGGTGGGCCCGAGTTTAAATCGTGTTTTGGGTCAATAATCAGCTGAAGGCTCCCAGGCCGGCTGAAGAGCAGAGAAGTATGGGCCAATGGGATCGGCGAGGCCATTTGAGTGGTCAAACGGGCGAAACGACATAAATGGGCCATTTTCAAGCCATATCGGTGTGCTATAACCCACGATTTCTGGGGTGGGCCAGGGTACGAGCATATTTTGGGCCAAGAATTGACCGAGGGCTCTCAATCAGGTTGAGGAGTGGGGGAGTATGGGCCGTAGGGGTTTGCAGGGCCGTTTGGGTGGTCAAATAGGAGAAACAGTGCGAACAGACTATTTTTGAGCAAAATTGATGTGCAATAGCCCACGATTCTGAGGTTGGCCGGAGGCCCAAACAAGTTTTGGACCGAAAATCTATTGGGGGCTCGTAGGCAGGCTGAGTAGTGGGGGAGTGTAGGCCGACGGGGTCGGTGAGACCGTTTGGGTGGTCAAACGGGCGAAACGACGCAAAGAGGCCATTTTTTAGCCAAATCAGTGTGATATAGCCCACGATTTTTCGGGTGGGATCGGATGTATTTAGGCCAAAAATTGATTGGGGTCTCCGAAACAGGCTGAGGAGCGAGCGAGTGTGAGTCTTTGGGGCAGTTTGGGTGGTCAAACGAGCAAACCGACATTAATGCACCGTTTTCGAGCCAAATCAATGTTCTATAGACCACAGTTTGAGAGTTGGACCGAGGATCTGGCATGTTTTGGATCAAAAATTGATCGGATGGGCTCACTGCATGCATAAACTATTGAAAAGTGTGCAACTTACATAGATATTATGTATTAAAATATCATGTTGATCCCTACAAGCAGAAGAGATAAAAATGAAAGTTTGCCTATAGTTTAGTCACCTGAAAGCATAGTACATCAAATTTTTCTCCATTAGCAAGCTGTTGTATGCAAAGTTTCTTTAATTTTAATATTATAGGTCAATCTACATTTACAATTAATTTTAATCTTCATTTGAAACAAGTTTTTCCATATCGAAACATATATCTTAAATTCGAGCTTTGATGATGGAAATTTTGTTGATGGAAAGCGCTTGCACTTAAAAGGGCCTACATGACGCGCGTTAGTCATGTCAATAGTAGCTAAATACTAGATGGTTAAATTAATAAAGTTAATAGAAAAAAAAAAGGATTATATTAGATGACTAACCTAGCTTTTGATGTTATTGTCTTGACATATCGTGCCTTAATTGGAAAGGGAAGAGCTGGTAAGCAAAATAAAATGGCTCTCTATTTGCGGTGGCGGATTCAGAATTTATAGATTGTGGGTGCTTAAAAAATTTAAAAACTGAAAAAAATAAAAATTTACCTAAATGAGGTTTGAACTCGAGAATCGATCTCTTCCCGTGGAGAACCATAAAGGCAACCTAAATGCCAATGCACCCAATAAACTTTTTGTTTTAGTGGGTCCTTTTATACATTATATGCATGTTTTCGTATATTTTCTATGTAATTTTACCTATTATCCATCTAGTTAAATAGATATCAAAGCACCTCAAAAATGAATATAGGTTCGTCCCTGTCTATTTGACTATAAAAATATGTAAATGCTTAGGAACATCGTTAGGGATACAGTGGTGGTTAGATGGGCATATTATGTCTTAGTATTGATGCTTCTCTTTTCTTTGTATTTTTATTTAAACTTTTGTCACTCTTATAATATTTTAAATTTTGTTTTTTTTACATTTTTTTTAAAGTCAAAATCAACCAAAAATAATTTTTTATTTACATAATAAAAACAAGATATTTGGGAATCTATTCTCTCAAAACCCACATCGTGAGATCACCATGCATGTTATTGTTAAGTGAAAATTAATGAAATATGTAAAAATGGAATGAACTTATTGATTTCAACTATATTTTCATTAGTCTTTTGGAAAATTTGTAAAATGAAGAATGTATTATAAAGAATTGATTTTCTGATACATAGACAGTTTTTAAGTTAATTTATTTATATTAGTACAAGGTTACTCAATAATCATTAACTACTAGGAATAGTACTTTAAATACACAGATTGAAATGGGAGTGTAGAGTGAGCTGAAACGACTCAGAACAAAAAAATATTTAAATAATGAAAAAAAAGTCATGCAAGTCGTTGGGTCCTAGGCAACTTGCAAGTCGTTGGACCCACAACATTTTGTCCCCTTTGGTTTCTTTCCAAATCAAGTGCCCCCTTTGAAATTTTTTGATTAAAAAAAAAGAGCTCTTTTGACTCCGAATCGAACTCAAAGAAAGCGCTTAGTATTTTGTTTGCGTCTTTACTAAAATATGAACGCGACAACTTAATTCTCAACTTATTTTACTAACCACTAAGCCGCATCCTTAAGTTCGGTCTTACCGTACATTTCTGATAGAAGTTGTTTCTTACGTACGACTTAAATCCCTGATCTTCTAGTTAAATCTTTTATGTTCCATCCATCTTTGTTAGTTTGTCCGATTTTGACTAAATACGAAGTTGATGATAAAAAACTTTTAAATCTTATATAGATTATTATTATATCCAGATTTAAAAAAAAAAAGGGCAGCACGGTGCACTAAATCTACCGCTATGCGAGGTGTCCGGGGAAGGGCCCTACCACAAGGGTTTTTCGTACGCAGCTTTACCTTGCATTTCTGTCAGAGGCTGTTTACAAGGCTTGAAGCCGTGACCTCTTGGTCACATTACAACAACTTTACCAGTTACTCCAAGACTCCTCTTCAATATTTTTATATCCAAATATTTTTTAATTTTATGATCTTAAATATATCACGTAGAAAGTTGAAATGTCAAAAATCACAAGGTTTGTCTCATGAAAATTAGGCTGAAAGGGGTTGACAACATGTTATTTTGGTGTAATGGATACAGAAATTGCTTATTAAATAAATAGAAAAAACTCAAAAATGCCCCTCGTTAGATTTTTGGCTCAAAATACCCCTTCGTTAAATATTTGGCTCAAAAATACCCCCCCTAACGGAATTTGGAAAAGGAGCAAAAATACCCCTCAACTATCTAAAATGGAACAAAAATATTCCTCGTTAGTTTTTTGGCTAAAAAATACCCCTCTGTGAAATATTATTAGTTAAATATTATTAAAAAATTATATAAAAAATAAAAATTAAAAACTGATTAATAAAAAAATATAAAAAATTTAAAAAACAATGAAAATAAAAAATGTCATTTAGGATGTAAATTATTAAAAAAATCATTTAAAAAATAAAAAACTGTTTATTAAAAAGAAATTATAAAAAAAATTTAAAAATGAAAATAAAAAATGGCATTGAGGATCCAAATTATTAAAAAATAATTATAAAATTATTTAAAACAGAAAAATAACAAAGTGATTATTAAAAAGAAATTATAAAATTTTAAAAAAGAAAAAGAAAAAATTGCATTGAGTATCCAAATTATTGAAACATAATTATAAACTTATTTAAAAAAATAAAATAAAAAACTGATTATTAAAAAGAAATTTTAAATTTTTTTTAAAAAAATGAATAGCCAGTTTATATATTTTTTTTAAAAGTGAACTAGCACTTCAAAAACAGATTTTCGACCACTTTCGTAGAGCTATAAATAATAACTCTTTTTTCCGTCTCAAATTATGTAGCGTAATTTTTAAAAATATTTATCTTAAATTATTTATCAATTTGTATTCTTAAAAAAAGAGCAACTCGTATGCAACTTTACCTTATATTTCTACCACTATAGTGCCCCTTATATACAGGGTTCGAAAAAGGGCTCCACCACTATAGTGCCAGTTATGTATAGGCCGGGTCTCAGGAAGGGCCCCACCACAAGGATGTACTGTATGCCGCCTTACCTTATATTTCTGTTCCCCACCACAAGGATTTACCTTATATTTCTACCACTAAAGTGCCCGTTATATACAGGGTTCGGAGAAGGGCTCCACCACTAAAGTGCCCGTTTTTTACAGGGTCTCGGGAAGGGCCCTACCACAATAATGTAATGTATGCAGCCTTACCTTATATTTCTACCCCCACCACAAGGATTTACCTTATATTTCTGCCACTAAAGTGCTCGGGTTCGGAGAAGAGCTCCACCACTAAAGTGCCCATTATGTACAGAGTTTCGAGAAGGGTCCCACCACAACAATGTACTGTATGCAGCCTTACCTTATATTTCTGTCTCCCACCACAAAGATGTACTGTGTGCAGCCTTACGTTATATTTCTGTCACATATTTCTGTCAGAGTCAGTTTCCAAGGCTTGAAACCGTGACCTCCCGATCACATGACAACAACTTTATCAGTTACTTCAAGGTTGTCCTTCGTCAATTTAGATTATTAAGATACGTAATTATCCTTTTTCTATTTAGTGATTGTTTTGAAGACTATTTATACACTTTATTATAATAAGATGATGACATATTAAAGGTTTCAATCGAGAGAAATTGTTCTTTAAGAAATAAATAAGCATGCACTTTTAAGACATAATTAATACATATCCTTATGAGATAAAAAAAAAAAAAAAGAGGTTATTTCTGACAGATTCTCATCAACAACCCACTTCTTTTATCCGAACTTGGAATCGACAAGTTTATAGAAAATAATTTGAAAATTACATAGCAAGTTGCATTTCTTTTTTTTTTTTTTTTGGATGGAACTTTATTACTACTTTGATTGACTCATATTAACTTGACACATTACTTAATTAAAAAATTAAAATTTTAGTTAGAAATACTCCATATCTTTTACTAAACTAATCCTACTAATGTTGCTTAAAACTTTAAATTTTCCTTAGCTAGATAGATACGAGATATTTCTCTTTTTGTTCCTTTTTAATTACTCCATTTAAAAAAGAATGGCTCCTACTTTAATTTTAACTTTCCACGTGAAATATTTAAAACCATAAAATTAAATAATATTTTCAAACATTTGACATAACATTAATTTAAAACCACAAAATCTTTTATATTTTATTGAAGTCAAAATCACTATCAGTAGTAGACTAGTAGTGCTCTCCTCTTCTCCTCTGTGGAGCATCCACAATCAGTCTCTCTTTCTTTCTTTTTATTTTCTCTATTAGTGAAGGTGGTAGGTCAAATTTTTGGGATTTTATTAAAATTTTTGTCACTCTTATAATATTTTAAATTTACTTTTTTTACACTTTTTTTCAACTTTCAAGTCAAAATCAACCAAAAATAAATTTTTCATGTATGCAGTCTTTTAGGTTTCTATATTTATGTTATTAATAATAGGGACAAGGTTTCAAAACATTATTCTATCGGTAGTAAAAGTGAATTAGCACTTCAAAAACAGATTTTCGACCACTTTCCTAGAGCAATAATATACTCTTTTTTCCGTCTCAAATTTTGTGGCATAATTTTTAAAAATATTTATCTTAAATTATTTATCAATTTGTATTATTAAAAAAGAGCAGCTAATATGCAACTTTACCTTATATTTCTGTCATTAAAGTGCCCATTAAATACAAGGTCTGGAGAAGGGACCCACCACTAAAGTGCCTGTTATGTACTGGGTCATATTTTTGCCATTAAAGTGCCCGTTATATACAAGGTCTGGAGAAGGGACCCATCACTAAAGTGCCCGTTATGTACAGGGTCATATTTCTGCCATTAAAGTGCGTTATATATAAGGTCCGGAAAAAGGCTCCACCACTAAAGTGCCTGTTATGCACAGGGTTCCGGAAAGGGTCCAACACAAGGATGTATTGTATGCAGCCTTACCTTATATTTCTGCCACATATTTCTGTCAGAGTCAGTTTCTAAGGCTTGAAATAAAGGTGTCAAACGGGCCGGGCCAACCCGGAACCGACCCTTCCATTTTAACCGGGTTGAGGGCCGGTTAAGGGCCAGTTTTGACGTTAGCCGGGCCGGGCCAAACAGTAAAAAAATTAAAACCCACCCTAACCCGGCCCACTTAACCCAACCCGGTCAAACCCACCAAAACCCGGTCAAACCCGTTTAAAAAATAAATAAAAAATCCAATATACACTATATACACTCTAATATACACTATATACACTCCAATATACAATATATATTTTTAAAAAAATATATAAACAATTACACATATATACTTACCATTCAATATATAATTATATTTGACTATACGTACTACTTTAAATAAAACATATGCTATAATAGTATAATATATATATATATACACTACAATATATATATATATATATATATACTAATTTATAAAACATATACACATGTATACGTTAAATATATACTACTTTAGAAGATATATACACATATATATGCACCATTCAATATATATGTACTACTTTAAATAAAATATATACTACAATATACATATATATATATACAACAATATGCATATATATATAGTTACATACTAATTTATAAAACATATACACATGTATACGTTAAATATACACGTCTATAGAAGATCTATTCACATACATACACTCTATTCTATGTATATGTAATACTTTAAATGAGATATACTACAATATATATACATTGCAATATATATTTGTATAGTTATATACTAATTTATAAAATATATACACATGTATACGTTATACATACAAGTCTATAGAAGATCTATTCACATATATACACTCTATTCTATGTATATGTAATACTTTAAATGAGATATACTACAATATATATACATTACAATATATATTTGTATAGTTCTATACTAATTTATAAAATATATACACATATATACATTAAATATACATGTCTATAGAAGATCTATTCACATACATACACTCCACTCTATGTATATGTAATACTTTAAATGAGATATACTACAATATATATACATTGCAATATATATTTGTATAGTTAAATACTAATTTATAAAATATATACACATGTATACGTTATACATACACGTCTATAGAAGATCAATTCACATATATACACTCTATTCTATGTATATGTAATACTTTAAATGAAATATACTATAATATATATACATTACAATATATATTTGTATAGTTATATACTAATTTATAAAACATATACACATGTCTATGTTAAATATACACGTCTATAGAAGATCTATTCACATATATACACTCTATTCTATGTATACGCACCATTCAATGTATATATACTACTAATAAAATATACTACATTATATATACATTACAATATATATATAGATATACTTATATACTAATTTATAAAACATATACACATGTATACGTTAAATATACACTTCTATAGAAGATATATACACGTGTATATGCACCATTCAATGTATATATATTACTACTTATAAAATATACTACATTATATATACATTACAATATATATATAGATATACTTATATACTAATTTATAAAACATATACACATGTATACGTTAAATATACACGTCTATAGAAGATCTATTCACATATATACACTCTATTCTATGTATACGCACCATTCAATGTATATATACTACTACTTATAAAATATACTACATTATATATACATTACAATATATATATATATATATACTTATATAATAATTTATAAAACATATACACATGTATACGTTAAATATACACTTCTATAGAAGATATATGCACAAATATACAAAACATATGCTACTTAATATAATAAATTAATAATATTTGGTAGTAAATTAATAATATATTAGAAGTAAGTTTTTAATTTAAAGTAGAAATCGAGAAATTCAATTTAAAATTTTAAATCATTAAATGAAAAAAAAAAAAAAAAGCAAGGACTAAGGAGTGAATGAATTTGGGGAATTTTATTGATTGCAAAATGATCCAAAATTTATAATTTACATGAATGAAAAATCTATAAATTATGCATCATTTTTTCCAACTCATTCATGTTAATGTTAATGGGAACTTGCATAGGATAGTCGAAGTCAACGAGGGCAAAACCATGCATTGGACTTGATTCTGCTGAGTTCTCCCGTGAAGTCATAATTTCTTCAAGTTTCAGCTCGTCGCTCGGCTCCGGTTCCATTCCTTGGTTTCTTCTTTCCGCTCTAATCCAATCTCTGAGGCAAACTAGAACATTCATTGCATTGCTTCCCAATGAGTGTCGGTTGTCTCCAAGCTGCTGTCGTCCTTGACTAAAGGCGCACTCTGATGCAATGGTTGACATTGGAACATTCAAGATATCTCTAGCTAATCTTGAAAGCACAGGATATTGTGTTTCATTACTCCTCCACCATCTAACGTGTTGATCCGTCGTCTGCGATCCTCTGGTGCCGTCCGAAGATAATATTTCAGCTCTTCCCGATAAGTTGATGTGTAAGTTCTCTCATCAACACTGTTCCAACAATTTAAATCATAAAACGAATCAGAAAAATCACTATGTGCCGGCCTTTTAGAAGATGATGGCTCCTCGGGAGGATAAGGAGCGACAGTTGGAGTGATATTTGTAGGTACGGCTAAATCAAATAAATCAGCATAGTGATTATATAATTTTTCTATGTAATCCTTTGCATCAACCGTAGCCGTCCACAAATCAAGTTGTACTTGTTCAGAATCATGGTTAGTATTTATTTCTAAGTTAGTATAAATAAGAGTACTAAAGTGACACATATTATTATCTTTCATGCACGGATTTAGCATAGCACCAACCAAGTAAATAGGGGGAATCGGGAAAAAATATTTTTAAAATTTCGTAAACATGACGCCAACAGCTTCTTTATAACCTTCTTTATTTTTATATTCTTTGAGCAAACTAGAAATATCGGCTATATATGCCAAAATATTACAAACAGTAGGATAATAAGCACCGAAAAATTCAACCGTAGCTACATAAAATTTTTCTAAAAACTTAACAAGATCATTAATTACAACCCAATCAGAATTATGTAGCATGCAATCAGCAGAATCAGCAAATGAACCGCAATGTTGGTTAAAAGCTAGTGTAATAGGAATTCTATATTTATAACAAGTTTTTAAAAATTTATAAGTAGAATTCCATCTAGTATCAATTTCCTCAGGCATCAAAATCGGTGTAAGTCCATTTTCTTGACATTTAACTTTAAATTCTCTAATTCTCGATCTACGATTATTTTCTTGAATAAAACCAACGGCAAGACGAATTTTTTCAATATAAAGCTCAAAAAACTCAAGACCATCTTTTACAATTAAATTATATATATGACATGCACACTTAATATGAAAAATTTCAGGCAAGGGCGGAGATAGCGTAGATTTTATTTTTGTTATAGCAGTCTTGTTGTTAGAAGCATTATCAAAAGCAATACATAAAATTTTATTTTTGATACCATAATATCCGGCAATTTTAACAATAGAATCAGCAATAAATTGTCCAGTATGTTTACGATCTTCCTCATATAAAAAAAGTAAGAATACGTTTATGCATCACGAAATTACTATCCATCCAATGAAAAGTAACGGTTAAATAATCATTTTTATTTACAGCACGACCAAGATCAGAAGTTAGGGACAATCTACATTGAATATTTTTTAACAATGTTGATAAATAAAAATAATATTGTGAATGGAGTCTAAAAATATCAGACCGACAAGTAGTTCTAGGAATACCGTTAAACATAGGATTATAAATTGCTTGTATATAACAAATAAAGGCATCAGAAGAAGGAAAACTAAAAGGCAAACAACCCACGGCTACCATTTTAGCTATTTCTTCCCTGTCCCTCAATTTATTATACTTCTTCGCTACGTGACCGGTTGCTGGGTCCATTCTAGTTTGCGTTGACCCACCAACATCCCCACCACCTTTTGCAATATTTAACTCTCTTTTGTGATCTTCAACTACATGTCTCATTAACGTGTGCGTACCCCCTTGCTTGCCTCCACTTCTATGCTTATATATTTGTTGACAAATATTGCATTGCACTTCAATATCTGATATAAGTTCAAAAAATTGCCATGCAATACTAGTTCTTTTACGAGGTTTTGGGGCACTGGGAGGACGGGAAGAGAGATTAACTGATTCAGATCTAACGTTAGCATCTCCTACTGCGGGTGTCTCAACAATATTTTCATTATCTTCGTCTAAATTAACCGCATCTACTTTATTTTCTTCTTCTATATTGTAATTTTCCTGAGCTTCTACATAATCCATATCGTGAGCACCTACACCTATTTCTTCCTCAAAAGGTGTACCAAGCGGTACCGGAGGCGAAGGTACACGGGTATATCTACTACTTGAACTACCTCTACCGCTAGTAATTCACTTTTTACTACCACTACCGCTTCTGGGATAAAATTTTTTAACACCTTTAGTAGCGAGGTTTCTTAATTTATCCATAATATAAATTAAATTAAACTAAAAATATTCAAAATACACAAATATAATAAAATTAAATATTAAACAATTAATACAATAAATAAAAATTAAACGTAAGAGATGGAACGACAATACCAAATTTTGGAAGTATCTGAAGATTGCGACTTTAGAAACTTCCGCTCGTACTTTGTAAACGAAAAATTAAAAAATTAAAGTGAACACTTTAAGAAATTAAATATATTGAATATTTGAGAATTGAGAATTGAGATTTGAGAGAGAATGAGATTTGAGAGAGTGAAAAATTGTGTGAAAAATGATTTGAAGTTGTAGGGTATTTATAGATTCTTTTTTTGAATTAAAAAATATGTTTTAAAGTTTTTTTTTTTTTTAATAAATGGGCCCAAACTAGCCGTTTTTTTTCCAGATGAAACGACTTTATTACTTTGATTGACCCATATTGACTTGACACATTATTTAATTAAAAAAAACTACATTGTGGATGTTATTGTATGAGAAGAGGGGACTTCTATTTATAGGTATTCAAAATCTTTCCTCTAAAAAAAAGATTAGCCATATATGAAAAAGAATTATATTTTTTTCTTTCAGGAAAAGTAAAAGTAATTATTATGGTAACTTTTATTTTTTGGGATCTTTCTACTACACCCGCAGCCTCAAATATATTTCTCTTTTCTCCGTGTAGTTTAGCTAAGTGAAGGTGGTAGCTCAAATTTTTGAAATCTTCTACTACACCTGCAGGTACTCTTTTCATCCTAGCTAGTAGTTCAAAGGGTTTATTTCGAATTTTGACCTTCTTTTTTTTTTTTTTTTTTTATTATTATTATTGTTAGATCACTACTTCTACATTGGGTATATTATTGTTGTTGTTGTTTCATATATCGTTAGAATCAGGTGAAGATGTGAATCACCTTCTTCTACATTCTTAGATAACTTTTTGCTTATGGTGGGAAGTTCAAACACTATGAAAATAATAAACAATGGTTAATTAGTTGGACATTTAGAAGTTTTGGGTACTCCAAATCCCTCTTTTCTTTCTTTTCTCGCGTAGTGTAGGTAACTAAACAAAAACTTATGTTTTTATTTGTAGATAATATTACTGAGTGATTTCTTTTCTCGTGTAGATAGCTTAACAAAAGTTTATGTTTTTATTGTTAGATATTACTGTGAGTGAGTGACAAAGGTGGTAGCTGGTTTTTGAGATTTCGTACTACGCAGGATCCAGGATTTAGGGCTTGTGGGTGATCGTGAGGTTCGGACACAAATATTGACCTTCAAAGCTTTAAGGTTCCGCTTGAAAACCAAAACACTCAGCTATCTTTTTTTATTTTCTTGGTGCTTTTTGAAGCTTATACTAATTTTTATATATATATATTTTTTATAATTCTACCTAACAAATTTAACGGGTATCGAAGCACCAAAAATACATATAGTTCCCCCCCTGCTTATGAGAGAGTAGATAAAAACTTTATATACTTAAGTAGACATTGTCCATGAAACCCCTACAAAAATCACTTCATTGTGTTTAGACATAGTTTTTGCAGTTAATATTAAGAATTTAAATGTACTTTTGACCAAAAAAAAAAAATTAGAATATGGAATGTAATTTAAATAGCATTATTTTATGAAAATAAAAAAAGTTAGGATTTTTATGAGGAAAAAAAAATTTAAAAGTGAAAATTTTTAAAACAAGGTTTTGGTTATTTTGTATTTGAAATTTTCATGATCAAACACTATTCTTCAAAGAAAGTGAAATAAATTTTTGAAAATAAGTGAAAAATATTAATGACCAAAAATATCTAATAAAATTTATCAGTTTATTTAAAAAAAAAAAGAAGATAAAAAACACACTTGAAGCAAATTTGTTAGTTTATAAATGTTTTCTTTGACTATTTTTCTACCTACACATATACTTTTATTTTTATGCATGTATTTGCTATTTACAGGACACATATGACAAATTTAAATAGCTCGAGGTCAAAACACACTTAAACTATACCAAATGTTTATTGAAACATATTTTAATTAGCTATCGGTTGTTATTTTTTCAACCTAAACTGGTGATTCTTAGGTAGGAAAAGTATATAGTTCAGGTGTATTTCGATAAATATTGATAGTTCAAGTAGGAAACCTACACACTATATACCGTATTTTTTTTCCTGAAAAGTACTTTTAGAATTTCTTTTAGGTTGTTAGCTCTATAAGCATGCTACTAAGTGTGGTACTACGCCGAGAATGTTACGGGGTGTTACAACTTTGTGGTAGTCCCCCTTGTTTCTGCTATTATTTGTCATTTTGTTAGTATCTATTGTTTTTTGTTCTTATATTATGTTTTGTTATAGATTATTTTTGTTATGAGCCGGGGTTTATCGAAAAAAACCTCTCTACCTCATCTGTGAAGTGGTGATACGGACTGAGTACACTTTACCGGTTTACCCTCTTCCTAGACCCCACTTTGTGGGAATATACTAAGTATGTCGTTGTTGTAAAAACAACACAAAAGTTAACATAAGTCAGAATAATAATTGCAATAGTCTCTGATTGTATTTTGCAGCCATGGTTAAAACAGCTAAAGAAATAGAAGGCGTCGCAATGTGTGAAAGTTCAAAACTTGGGGAGAAGCCTTTCTTCCAAAAGGTAATGTATCATTTAACTTTCTTATTTTTTTATCATTTTTAGTAGCAATGAACTACATTAAGTTCACTGTCCCTACATAAGACTAATCAGTATCAGTAGGAAGTGTATTTCTCAAGGATCACACAGAAGGAAAGTTAAAAGAGATGTAACTATTCCAAGTCATACTAGGGAATGTCTTGAGTACTTATTACATACTTAGGCGCTAAATATATTAAGAAATATAAAAGAGAAAATTCTAGTAGAATACTGTTATTGATGCTTTTGTCGGGAAACAATATTCCAGACGCAAGAATTAATAGGAATGATAGTGAGTTTATTTTCTGAATTATTTTGTAAGTAGAATAGAACTTCCCTTAGTGGATTAGAACTCTTGGTAATTTAGTTTTATAGGGCCTTTTCTATTTCTAGATTGTTAGGATTCTTTGCTACTGTAAACCTCTATGTAAGAGAGTTGACGTTATTAATAAAACAAGTTAGATTTTATCAGAGAATCGGAACTTTCTCAAACAAGTTCTCAGGTCAACAGTTCCCTGAATGAACTGCAAAATTCAGCAATCATAGCTAAGTCACGAAACAAAAACAAGGGCTTAGACCATAACGTTAGGTCTGACTTCCAAGGGCTTAGACCATAACGTTAGGTCTGACTTCCAAGTTAGTTGTCCAGTGACTCGATCCAAAACTAGGGGCCATAACAATTTGCTGTCAGTTTGATAGGATATACTTTAATACTCTTAAATTTACATAGTATGTAAACTTTTTACCTTGGATTCAAATATTAAGGCATTCCTGATTTTTCAGATTAGCTTTTCTTGGGTTGGAAAAAAGTGTCTTCTCCGCCCACAAAGTCAGAAAAAAACTAGTAAGTTTCATTTTTATTATTATATTATTATTACTATTAACATTGTTATTATACGTTTTGTTTAATTACTTTTGTTTCAGAGTATTGCTGGGAATATGCTTCCATTGGAGCCATGTCGGCAGCTGTATCCATTAAAAGCAAAAAGGTTTTCGTCCCCTTATCGAAGCAGCATTTGACAGACTGCTTGTTCAAGTACTATCCGGATCCTGAGAAAGAGGCTAAGTTGAAGGAAGGTGAGACGTACGGATGTAGTTGTTCTAAGGCTTATAGGTTTGCTGTTGAACAGGGCATTGCAGAAGAAGAATCATATCCCTACGCTATGAGAAGAGGCAATTGCAAATGTACAGAAACAATGGTATGTATTTTTTTTTTTTTTAACTGTTAGCTTCTGGATTCTGCTGCTCTTTGGTTACACAAGTATATCTCTTCCCATGAAACCCCGATCAATCAAACCACAGGCTTGAGTTACACCCTAGCATTCCATGTGATTGTCCTGATCATTGTAAAATTTAAGACTGGGATCTACTGAGAGGTCTGCCAGAGCTGACGTAGCAATTTTGCTGGTCTTTGACACCTTTTTCTTGCTTCTAGGTGACAGACCTGCTGATCAGAAACTTGCTGATCTTCTTCTTGTATTTCACTGTTAAAAGAAGAGCCAAATGTTTTGATCAAATGTTCACTTGATTTCCTCCTCTTCATCTTCATGAATAGGCATTTTATCTTTATTGAAATGCAATCCTAAGTGTAGATAGGATTGGACGTAGGATGCTAAGGTGGGTTGCAGTATTCATTTCGATCTAAAATGAATAGGCATTTTAGCATCAAGCACCCATGTTGCATTTACAGGAATAGGACAAGTAATATTCTGATTGTCCTTTGCCTTTGCTAGTGTCCTTGGTTTGTGAATTCTTGGTTTGAGTATTTTGTGAGTCAAGAGGTTGAGTGCCTCGAAGTGGGGGTCGAAATTGGAAGAGGATTTAGGAGTCCGCGGTAATGATTTTATTTGCTTTTTCCATTCAGATGCTTTCTGTGATACATAATTTATTTTCAAATCTGACATGCTAGCTAGATTTATTTTTTTGCCTTCCCTGACCATTCCTCTTTGACATTCATGGCAGGAGATTAAAAACTAGAAATTATGAGCTAAAATATGTATAAAATCATGGCCAAAAGACCTTTGCATTTGTATAGTTGTTTTTAATAAAAGACTAAGCTCGAATTTCGCATCGTGTAATTTTTCATCTTTTTTCCGGCCCACAGCACTCAGGACCCCGGGTCCACCCCAAAACCGTAGGCTATAGCACACTGATTTGATTCGAAAATGCCCCGTTTGTACTGTTTCGCACGTTTGACCACCCAAATGGACACAAAAATCAAAACGGACCACACTAGGATGCTTCCCAGCCTCTCTGGCATGCCCATGTCAATTTTCAGCCCATATCACTCCCGGACCCCAGGCGCACCCCCAAAATCGTGGACTATAGCACACCGATTTGACCCGAAAAATACCCCGTTTGCACCGTTTCGCCCGTTTGACTACTCAAATTGCCATGAAAACCAAAACGGAATACAATTTCCAGATTCTTATTGAGAGTTGCTTTCTGCTGCGCAACAACGCCTCCATACTGCACATGGAAAAGCTCTAGCCGGACAAGCATCTGGGAGATCTTCAAAAAGTCCTTACAAGATTTGAAAAAGAGCTAGAGGCCTGGACTTCTAAGAAGAAAATGACCATAGCACTTATTGAGGAACATCAAAAGAAACTGTCCTAAAATCAAGAGAGTATCACCAACATTTAGGGGTGTTCATGGGTCGGTTTGGATCGGTTGGTGGTTAAAACCATAACCAAAACCTATTTAGTCGGTTTTTGAATTTCTAAAACCAAACCAAACCAAAAGAAAAAAATAACCGTCGGTTTGGTTCGTTTTTTCGTTTTTTTTTTGGTTATTGACTAGCCTACTCTATTAATATCTACGAGGTCAATTTTCTCTTCTTCCCAAATTACTAAATAAAACAGCAAAAATAGGTAGACGGAGCAAAATCGCAATAGTTAGCAAAATTACCTTACCGAAATTCCAAATATCATACCATACCATGTCCTATCTAACAAGAGTTAGCTTGGTAAACTATACGTTGTGCATTGCATAACAAAGCATTCATTTTTCTACTATTTTTCCTCTGATGGTTCCAACTTACCATAAGTTTAATTACCTAGAAGTCAATATCGAAGCTCAAGAAGTATGCAGATTACTAAACACTTCAAATGTACTAAGCTCCTCAATCTTGGCTGATTACAGGTTCACACTCCGTCTGCTGAATAGTCTTATGGTACATCACATCTACAGAGAACAAAACCAGCCAGAAGATCTATTGGCGACGCTGGCAACCAGCGACGCGGATACCTTAACAACAACGACACTTCAATGTATATTTTGTGTGCGGATAGAAATGGAGTTTTGTCCACTAGACTGGTTAATGCTAGTGCAGCATACTCATCTTTAATGTATAATATTAACTGTAATGTGTCGTCTAATGTACATAGTGTATGATTAGAAAAGAAATCAGTATGATTTTAATGTAAAACATAAAGCACTCTACGAATCTAGTAAAGCACACAAACATAAGAAATCCAAGAAGCAAAGACGAAATCACAGAACTCACAAATACATGAGGTCCATATACAGCGTATAAACCACCACCAAAATAGAGATCAAAATAACCAATAAGAGTGTGACTCTGCAACATTAATTTGGTAGATAAGTTTTAACATAAAGCTAAAAAAAAAAAATATGTGATAGCCGGAACTTACGTTTGAAATTTGAATAGATCAGTACACTGGGTGGAAATAGGTAGGCTATTTTGTAGACCAAGTTTTGTGGTTATTTATATTTCTCTCTCTATAAGAATCCATGATCAAATAGGCTATGAAAATGTCCAATTTGCAGATCGTACCAAACTGACATAACTTCACAGAATATCGTCTATGGTCCTGACCCCATTTTTGTACCATTTATGTGAAATGCTTTTAGCCCGTAAATCATTAATACTGAAACAAATTCAACATTGTATACTTTAAAGCAGCTGCACAATCGTAATCCATTTGAAGGTTAGACACCAATATTCCTCCGTTTTTTTTGTAGTTGGTTCTTGGGAACGTATCCAGTGATGTGTTTGAAGATTATATTACAAGCCCAAATCCCTCCAATGTGATGAAAAGAGTTCTCACCTCTCGCTACAGATGTGGGTCCATCGACAAAGCTGATGGTCCCTCCTTTAGAAAATGTTGAACGTTCCCAACCTTTGTTAACTACTGAGGTGGAGGCCTGAGCAAATCAGATTAGATGCTGAAACGTCTCCAAGGCTTTGGTCCAACCTTTGCAGCATGTTTCCTCAAATTTTGAACCACAACAGGCAATTTCGACTTTCAAATCTTTTTCTGTTTCTGGAATGTGGCGTACCTTGTGTCAATGTATTACACAATTCTCTGCCGAGTCCTCGGAAAGCCTCAGAAAGTTAGAGAAGGGGTTGATCTGATTCTTAAAGGGCTTCAGGAGGTCAACATTATCGGCCTTTAATTTCTTCTTTGGAGGTTGTGCTTGAAGATTTTTTCAAGAAGCATGTAGATTACGATGCCGCGAGGTTGTCTACCCCTCAGAAGATAACTAGAGATTCTTATCAAGAATTTCTTTCGGCTGCGCACCAGCACCTTCATATTGTGAGCGAGAGGAAAAGTCAAGGTGGACAAGTATCTGGGAGAGCTTCAAAAAGTTGTTGCAAGAGCTGAAATGGAGCAAGATGCCTGGACTTCTCTGTAGAAAAAGACCATAGTACTTGTTGAGGAGCATCAAAAGAAATTGCCTGAAAATCAAGAGATGTCGGAAACAGAAACAAAAGAAGCTAAAGGAGGACGCTGAGACTAGTCGCCACCAAATCATTAGCCATAAGCTTTTTGTTGCGGAATGGGTATTAGAGTAGTAAAGAAGTCATAGGAAAAAGGAGGGAAAACAGTTACTGTTACACGTCCAAAAGTTAGTTACTACAGTGATTAGTTAGTCAGGTTAGTGACTACTATAAGCTTGTCATCTGAGTCTATAGATACTCGATGAGTGCTCTCACTTATTCTTTGAATTGAATATAATAATACACTACAATGATTCGATTCAGTCATTTTCTTCTTCTTTCAATTTAGTTGATTCCGTTCTCTGTCACCTACTTCTTCTTCTTCTTCCTCCTACTGTCTACATACTATTGTGTGTGATTTACTCCATTAATATTCATGTTATCGGACCGCACTGATTGAATACGTGATCCTACATTCTCTGCTTCTCTTCTTGACTATAAGAATTACATAGTTCAGTCGGTTTCTTGAGTTGTTCTGAAAATAACTCTACTCAGTTCAAATGGAAATGGGACTTCAAATTCTGCTCCATGAGCGTCCAACAATAGATCTTATGTCTTAAATAAAACTTTGTTTGCCCCTCCAAAATAACACGGCCGTTAAGGGCGCTCAAGAAGTTTTGCCCAAAACATACTTCTGCGACCGCAACCCCATTGATCCATAGGCGAACACACACACACAAAAAAAATCGCAAAATATCCTTAGTTTTAATTATTTTGCTCAAATGGCTTAAAAAAACCTCCACATGCCCCCCAAACCAATATGATCCATTTAATAGATCGTCAGGGGAGGGCCTAAGAGGTTTCTCCCAAAACACACTCTCGCGACCGCAACGCCGCGTCGATCCATAAGCTAACACACATGGAAAATTGCAAAAAATCCTTAGTTTTTAGTATTTCGCTCATATGGCTTAAAAAAAAGTCTCCGCCTTCCCGCCAAAACCAACATGATATTTTTAATAGGTCGTCGGGGGCGCGTCCAAGAAATTTTGGCCAAAAAACACTCCGACGATCGCACCCCCCATCAATCCATAGGCTAACTCATGGAGAATTGTGTTATGGTCGTAAGGATTTTTTGTGACTTTTCGTGTGTGTTGTGGATCGATGGGGAGTGCGGTCGCGGGAGCGTGATTTGGGCAAAACTTCTAAGGTGCTCCTCTGACGACCTATTAAATGAATCATGGTTGTTTGGGGGGCAAGAGAAGTTTT
Organism: Capsicum pubescens; assembly: GCA_030864215.1. NCBI lineage: Eukaryota > Viridiplantae > Streptophyta > Magnoliopsida > Solanales > Solanaceae > Capsicum > Capsicum pubescens. Next base: position 3,687,653 of record CM061542.1, read on the forward strand.
TTTTTTTTCTTTTTTAAAGACATTTAAGAAAAATACGAAAAACTAAGTATTTTTGCGATTTTCTGTGCGTGTTAGTCTATGTATCACTGGAGAGTGCGGTCGTCAGAGTGCTTTTTGGCGAAACTTCTTGTGAACTCCCCTAACGCCCTATTAAACGTATCGTGTTGATTTTGGGGATGGATGAAGGTCTTTCTAAAGCCATATGAGTGAAATACTTAAAACTTCGGATCTGTTAACCTATGGATCAATAGGGGATTCGATCGTCGGAGTGCGTTTTGAGCAAAATTTCTTGGGTGCGCACCTTACAACTTAATAGATCATGTTGGTTTGTCCGGGAGGGGGAGTTGGAGTTTTTTAAACATATATGAGCGAAATACTAAAAAATGAGTATTTTTTTTCGCGATTTTCCATGTCTGTTAACCTATGGATCAATAGGGGGTTCGATCGTCGGAGTGCGTTTTGAGCAAAATTTCTTGGTGCGCACCTTACAACTTAATAGATTGTGTTGGTTTGGCCGGGAGGGGGAGTTGGAGTTTTCTTAAACATATATTAGCAAAATACTAAAAAATGAGGATTTTGGGGAATTTTTTGTTTGTGTTAGCATATGGATTGTGTTGGTTTGGGGGGTTGGCGGAGATTATTTAAGCCATATGAGCAAAATTTGAAAAACTAAAGATTTTTTGTGATTTTTCGTAGGTGGTAGCCTATAGGGAGTCCTATCGTTGGAGTGCATTTTGAGCAAAATTTGTTGGGCGCGCCGCCCCTTACAACTTATTAATGAACCGTGTTGGTATGGGGGGGGGGGGGAGCAGCAGAACGAGGTTTTTTAATCCATATAAGCGATATATGAAACACTGAATATTCTTTTGCGATTTATTGTGTGTGTTAGCCTATGGATCGATGGGGTTTGCAATCGCCGAAGTGAATTTTGGGCAAAACTTCTTTGACACACTCCTGACGACCTATTACATCGATCGTGTAGGTTAGGGGGTAACCCGAGGTTTTTTTAAGCCATATGAATGAAATAGGTAAAATTGAAAATTTTCATTTGTCGGATTGATAATAGATCTGCCCGTATATAGGTCGGATCGATAATCGATTTGTCGAATTGATAATCGATCCGTCCATATATAGGTTGGATCGACAATCGATTTGTCGGATCGGCAATCGATCTATCTATATATCGGTAGGATAGATAAAGGATCTGTCTCAAAAATGAGTCATTTCCCTAAAAGAAAAAAAGAAAAAAAAAGAGAGAGAAAAAATTGTAATCTATTTAATTGAAAGAAGACTTGAAAAGGCCTAAGATTCCCGTCTTTTATTCCTATCCAAATCTGTACAAAAAAAAAAAAGTCCAGTCCAAACAAAAAGAGGAGTGCATTTTCCTATTAAATAAGTTTTAAGTTTAAAATTATTCATTGTCAAACAAAAATAATGTAGGAAAAAATAAAAAATTGTAATCTATTTAATTAAAAGAAGATTTGAAAAGGCCATTCAACAAAAGATCCCGTCTTTTACTCCAATCTAAATCTGTACAAAAAAAGTCCAGTCCAAACAAAAAGAGGAGTGCATTTACCTATTAAATAAGTTTTAAGTTTAAAATTATTCATTGTCAAACAAAAATAATGTAGGAAAAAACAAAAATAATGAAGGAAAAAACAAAAAATTGTAATCTATTTAATTAAAAGAAGATTTGAAAAGGCCATTCAACAAAAGATCCCGTCTTTTACTCCAATCTAAATCTGTACAAAAAAAGTCCAGTCCAAACAAAAAGAGGAGTGCATTTACCTATTAAATAAGTTTTAAGTTTAAAATTATTCATTGTCAAACAAAAATAATGTAGGAAAAAATAAAAAATTGTAATCTATTTAATTAAAAGAAGATTTGAAAAGGCCATTCAACAAAATATCCCTTCTTTTATTCCAATACAAAAAAAGTCCAGTCCTAACAAAAATGGGAGTGCATTTTCCTATTAAATAAGTTTTGAGTTTAAAATTGTTCATTGTCAAACTTGATGTAGGAAAAAACAAAAATAATGTAAGTTTTGGGGGCTAAGAGTTATTAAAAAATAGTTACCTCTATTTAAAGTGTTTTTTCTCCAATTGGTGCCATGCATTCTCAGCTCTCAGGTCTGTCCTCTCTAGGTTAGGTTTTGGTTTGTCAATTCGTTGTGATGTTGTCCGAGCAACCGTCACCTCCGCCTCTGCGGCTGCCGCCACCACCTCCACAACCGACACCGGCTGAGATCGGAATCGTGACGGATGATTTCTCGAGCGAATCATCCGAATACTCGTATGTTTCGAGTGTTTCGAGTGATTCGGATTCTGAGTTGGAATCGGAGGTGAAGAAGCAAAAGCTTAATGATGATGATGAGGAGGAGGGGAAAGGGGATGATGATTCGAGCGACTCCAAAAAATTGGATCCTTTACCAATGACGCCTGATATGGAAGATCCAGATTCAGATTCAGATGATCAATTTGTGATTGACGATGATGGCTGGAAGAGGTATTCTCAACAGCTACAAGAAAGTGAGGTATCTAATGCTCTTCTCTATGTTTATTCTTCATCAAATAATAATATTCATGTTTACTCTCGTCAATATGGTTTATAGCTCTGAACGGACGACTTAGGGAGATTATTATTGGTGGATGTATTGAGTTTAATGAAACTCTGAGAGAAATTCTTTGTTGCTTCTGTTTGTTGCTGCTGATTGTTCAGCCGAGGATCCTTACGGAACAAACTCCTCACACCACACCGAAATACGTAAATTTTAAAATCGTTTCCCAAATAGGTTCTAATCTCTCAGTAAATATCTTTATCGCATTAGTTTGCTAACTCGATATATAATTTTTTCCATTAAGCTGCTGGCAGGCTTTTTTTATCAATGGCATTTGAAAATATGTTAGATAAAGGATCTCGAGAAAGGGTATTATGAAAAGATAGTGAAGGAACACATTAATGGATGGATATCCTAACTTAACATAAAAGAAGAAGATATTAAAGGACTTCAAGAGAAGAGTTTATAATATGCTTACTCATGTTTTCTAGCTTTAACTTCTTTTTTTTCCTTTCGGAGGCATCATATGGATGCCAAAAAACAACAACATCCATTAAACAACACGCCAAACGTGAGGTTTACTCGCTCAACTCTGCTCCTTCAATTGTTTTGCGATTTCAACTTTACAATCTTTAGGCCCTGAACTGAAGTGGTGTAATTCCGTAGGAAGTGGCTTTTTACTATAGCAAATTTAATAGAAGTAAAGGGGGAATTCGCCAAAAGTTTGAGAAAAAATTGGAGCGTGCCATTCATCGATTTATAGGGAAGATTTATCAACATAGTTACCTAAGTAAATAACACCTTATAGGGAACTGAATATTCTTATGACATTTCACTATTCAATATTAGGTCTCGTCTCTCCATTAGGCAAAATATAGTCTTATCCAATTGACTCTCTATAGTTTTTTATGTCTTAGCTGGATTGAAATGAAACTTGGATGCTGGCAGGCTTTCTTTATCAATGGAATTTGCAACGATGATAGATAAAGGAACTCAAATTGTTTTCCCAGTGCTTTATATTTATATACAGATATTTATGACTTTTCTTTCTCTTTTTATTGTATAATTTCTGTCATATAGTTTTAACTTTTCTTGTAGTTGATAGTGTTCTGATATGCTCTCTAATGGAAGATTATTGAAGTACGGGAAGTCATAGTCAAAAAGCAGCAGTCAGTGTCAAACCCACCTATTTTTTCATCATTTGTCTTCATTTGCAATTGTATACCGTAGATTATACACCAACGAACACTTGATTTTACCATAGCCATGGTACCCCATCCTTCCCCCAGTTGTTCTGAGCAAGATAATAATCTTGTTCATCTTCGTTCATGCCAAAACCAACGATAAGCATGTTGTGTGTCCTGTCCTTCTCACCTTTGGCTAAACTTTCCTCTCTCTCTTTAATCTCTCTATCCGTCGGTCCCATATAAACGCTCTGATTTACACAGCGTTGGTAAACATAAACAACAAGTAACATTCAATTATTTTGAAAAATTGATAGAATAAATTAATTCAAACCTGCCCGACGTGATTCTTAAGGCTTTTATAAGACTTAATTGAGCATGTGATTGGCTTCCTTTTTATGTGCTCTTCAATTTGGTCTTTAGACAGTCTATGAATATTAATGTCTTCATATCCAGCAATTTTCACCTTTTTCTGCATAAAAAACAAATAAAATCATTACCGCAGTCTCCTAAATTCTCTTCCAATTTCGACCCCCACTTCGAGGCACTCAACCTCTTGACTCACAAAATACTCAAACTAAGAATTCACCAAACAAGGAAACCAGCACAGGCAAAGGACAATCAGAATATTACTACAAATTCTTATAATTCTCAGAGAACTGAATCTGTTATTTGTTCAAATTCGCCACAGAGTGATGAGGTTTAGAGGTTGGGTTGATGATCAGAATTTTGGCTCAAATAAGGCTCAGGTTATGGACAAGGGTACTCTTAACAATATCCCAGCAGTTCCTGATACTTCTTCTGATAACAATAGCTCAGAAAGCTCTACACTTAGATCCAACTGATCAGTCCTTGCAACAACAAGAGACACCTTACCTTTAAGATGATTTTTTTTCGGAGATCAAATAATATAAGCAATCTTACATACCATTTCTTCTGTGCATTCGCATCTTCTCATAGCGTATGGATATTTATCTTCTTCTGCAATGCCCTTTTCAATTGCAAACCTGTAAGCCTTAGAACAGCTACCTCCGTACGTCTCGATAAGGGGACGACAACCTTTTTTCTTTTAATGGATTCAGCTGCCGATATGGCTCCAATGGAAGCATATGCCCAGCAGTACCCTGAAACATAAGTAATTAAACAAAACATATAATAACAACGTTAAGAGTAATAATAATATAATAATAAAATGATACGTACGAGTTTTTCTCCGATTTTGGGTGCGGAGAAGGCACTTTTTTCCAACCCAAGAAAAGGTAATCTGAAAAATCAAGAATACCTTAACATTTGACTCCAAGGTAAAAAGTTTACATACTATGTAAATTTCAGAGTATTAAGGTATATCCTATCAAACTAATATGTCATAGTTCAATCAGGTGTTGCCAAAATTATTCAGCTATTAGTCGGTCTAGATTCTAGACATTGTATTCTACTAGAATCTTCTCTTTCATATTTCTTAATATATTTAGCGCCTAAGTATGTAATAAGTACTCAAGATATTCCCTATTATGACTTGGAATAGTTACATCCCTTTTGACTTTCCTTCTGTGTGATCCTTGAGAAATGCACTTCCTACTGATACTGATTAGTCTCATGTAGGGAAAGTCAATGCAAGAACTTAATGTAGTTCATTGCTACTAAAAATGATCAAAAATAAGAAAGTTAAATGATACATTACCTTTTGGAAGAAAGGCTTCTTCTTAAGTTTTGAACTTTCATAGTTCAATCAGGTGCTGCCAAAATTATTCAGCTATTAGTCGGTCTAGATTTTAGACATTGTATTCTACTAGATTCTAGACATTTGCATCCGGTCTTTCGGATGACTTGGTGCTTGAATGCAAGGTAGCAATGTTGAATCGGGATATGAATTTCTCTAGACTGTCAGTTCATATGCATTAGGTAGAGGATCAGAAAAAGAAAGTTGCCGAGGCAAGAGAGAAGGATAGGCAGGCCAAGAGGGACAGGCCAACAGAGCAGAACCACAGTCAGCCGTAGAGTGGTAATTGGGGTAAAAGATGGCAGAAGATAAAGTTTTGGGGTAATGCACAGTTTGCAGCCAGGGCCCCAACGCCTAAACCACCAGTTGACAGACGATCGCATCACAGAGTTTTCAGACTAACCATGGATCCAGAGCTCAGGATACCCAGTCACAGGGCAGTGTGGCTCAGCAGCATCGTACTTTTCCGCAGTGTGAGACTTGCGGAAGGCATCACCCAGGGAGGTGTCAGTTGGGTACACTTGTATGTTATTCATGTGGTCAGTGGGTCACTTCCAGAGAGATTTTCCATCTGCTAAAAGGAATGTTGGTGGTGCTAAATCACAGGTTAATACTTCCGCACCACCACTACCTCAAAAGGGCTCCACTTCAGCTACCGGGAGCAGTCGCAATCGGTTGTATGCTTTGTGCATCCGCTAAGAGGCGGAAGCCTCACCAGACGTAGTCACCAGTACGCTACAAATCTTTTCCCGTGATGTTTATGTATTGCTTGATCCCGGGTCTACCTTGTCTTATGTGACCCCATATATGCTCGAAGTGATTGCAGAACCTTTCTCCGTTTCCACTCCGGTGGGTGATTCTGTTGTGGCTAGGAGGGTGTATAAAAATTATGTGGTGTCCGTTTTTGGTCGGGATACTGTGGCAGACCTCATAGAGCTTGATATGGTTGATTTTGATGCTATCCTAGGGATGGACTGGCTCCATTCATGTTATGCCACGCTAGACTGTAGAACTCGAGAGGTTACTTTTTCTTTCCCGCATGAACCCGTGATAGAGTGGGAAGGGCACTCTTTAGCACCTAGAGGGAACTTTGTATCCTACCTCAGGCCCGTAAACTTATTTCCAAAGGTTGTTTGTACCATCTTATTCGGGTTAAAGATTCCAATATCGAAAGTCCGTCTCTTCAGTCAGTCCCTGTAGTGAAAGAGTTTCCAGAAGTCTTTCCCGATGATCTCCCAGGAATACCACCTGATAGGGAGGTAGATTTTGGTATTGATTTATTGCCAGACACCCGTCCCATTTCTATTCCGCCATATAGAATGGATCCTGCAGAACTGAAAGAGTTGAAAGAACAGCTAACAGACCTTCTAGACAAAGGGTTTATCTGTCCTAGTGTTTCCCCCTGGGGTGCACCTGTGCTTTTCGTGCGAAAGAAAGATGGTTTCCTTCGTATGTGCATAGATGGGTCATTATGAATTCCTGGTCATGTCCTTCGGGTTGACTAACGCCCCTGCCGCTTTCATGAACCTAATGAATAGGGCGTTTCGTCAGTTCCTCGACCTGTTTGTCATAGTTTTCATTCACTAATAGTGAGGAGGACCATGCCAATCACCTCTGAATCATCCTTCAGACTCTCAAAGATCCATAAGTTGTATGCAAAATTTTCCAAGTATGAATTCTGGCTTAAAGATATTGATTTCTTGGGACATATTGTGTCTAGTGATGGGATTAAGGTTGATCCCCAAAAGGTTGGGGTAGTAAGAAAATGGCTCAGACCCACGACTCCAACCGACATTCGGAGCTTCTTGGGTTTGGTGGGTTATTGCAGAAGGTTTGTAGAGAGTTTTTCCTCCATAGCTGCTCCACTCACTAAGTTAACACAGAAAAAGGTGAAGTTTGTGTGGTCTGACTTTTGTGAGACTAGAAGCTGAAAGACAAGTTGACTACTGCACCTGTTTTGATCCTTCCCAAGGGTGTAGAGGGGTTTGTGGTATATTGTGATGCGTCCCGAGTGGGACTTGGTTGTGTACTTAGGAAGAAGCCTTTCTTCCAAAAGGTAATGTATCATTTAACTTTCTTATTTTTGATCATTTTTAGTAGCACTGAACTACATTAAGTTCTTGCATTGACTGTCCCTACATGAGACTAATCAGTATCAATAGGGAGTGTATTTCTCAAGGATCACACAGAAGGAAAGTTAAAAGGGATGTAACTATTCCAAGTAATAATAGGGAATATCTTGAGTACTTATTACATACTTAGGAGCTAAATATATTAAGAAATATCAAAGAGAAGATTCTAGTAGAATACAATGTCTAGAATCTAGACCGACTAATAGCTGAATAATTTTGGCAACACCTGATTGAACTATGGCATATCAGTTTGATAGGATATACCTTAATACTCTGAAATTTACGTAGTATGTAAACTTTTTACCTTGGAGTCAAATGTTAAGGTATTCTTGATTTTTCAGATTACCTTTTCTTGGGTTGGAAAAAAGTGCCTTCTCCGCACCCAAAATCGGAGAAAAACTCGTACGTATCATTTTTATTATTATGTTATTATTACTCTTAACGTTGTTATTATATGTTTTGTTTAATTACTTATGTTTTAGGGTACTGCTGGGCATATGCTTCCATTGGAGCCATAGCGACAGCTGAATCCATTAAAAGAAAAAAGGTTGTCATCCCCTTATCGAGACGTACGGAGGTAGCTGTTCTAAGGCTTACAGGTTTGCAGTTGAAAAGGGCATTGCAGAAGAAGATAAATATCCATACGCTATGAGAAGATGCGAATGCACAGAATAAATGGTATGTATGATTGCTTATATTGTTTGATTTCCGAAAAAGAAATCATCTTAAAGGTGTCTCTTGTTGTTGCAAGGACTGATCAGTTGGATCTAAGTGTACAACTTTCTGAGCTATTGTTATCAGAAGAAGTATTACGAACTATTGGGATATTGTTAAGAGTACCCTTGTCCATAACCTGATACTTATTTGAGCCAAAATTCTGATCATCAACCCAACCTCTAAACCTCATCACTCTGGCGAATTTTTACAAATGTTTTAAGTTCTTTGAGAATTACCAGAATTTGTAGTAATATTCTGATTGTCCTTTGCCTGTGCTAGTGTACTTGTTTGGTGAATTCTTGGTTTGAGTATTTTGTGAGTCAAGAGGTTGAGTGCCTCGAAGTGGGGGTCGAAATTGGAAGAGGATTTAGGAGTCTGCGATAATGATTTTATTTTCTTTTTATACAGAAAAAGGGGAAAATTGCTGGATATAAACGCATTAATATTCATAGACTGACTAAAGACCATATCGAAGATCACATAAAGAGGCAGCCAATCACATGCTCTATTAGGTCTTATGAAAGCCTTCACGTACACGTCGGGCAGGTTTGAATTAATTTATTCTATCAATTTTTCAAAATAATTGAATGTTACTTGCTGTTTATGTTTACCAACGCTGTGTAAATCAGAGCGTCTACATGGGACCGACGGATGAAAGATTAAGATGAGACAGGAAAGTTTAGCCAAAGGTGAGAATGCTTCTAGTTTGTTTTGGCATGAACGAAGATGGACAAGATTATTATCTTGCTTAGAACAGCTGGGGGAAGGATGGGCGTACCATGGCAATGGTAAAATCAAATGCTCGTTGGTGTATAATCTGCGGTATCCCACTGCAAAAGAAGAGGATTGATGAAAGAATAGGTGGGTTTGACACTGACTGCTGCTTTTTGACTATGACTCCCCGTACTTCTAGCACTTGTTGAGGAACATTAAAAGAAACTGTCCTAAAATCAAGAGAGCATCACCAACATTTAGGGGTGTTCATGGGTCGGTTTGGATCGGTTAGTGGTTAAAACCATAGCCAAAATCAATTAGTCGGTTTTTGGATTTCTAAAACCAAACCAAACCAAAAGCAAAAAACAACCGTCTGTTTGGTTTGATTTTTCAATTTTTTTGGTTATTGACTAGCCTACTCTATTAATATCTACGAGGTCAATTTTCTCTTCTTCCCAAATTACTAAATAAAACAGCAAAAATATATTCACTTGACAAGAACTGCTAATGTAAAGCACAAAAGAGCCCTAGAAGTCAATATCGAAGCTCAAGAAGTATGCAGATTACTAAACACTTCAAATGTACTAAGCTCCTCAATCTTGGCTGATTACAGGTTCACACTCCGTCTGCTGAATAGTCTTATGGTACATCACATCTACAGAGAACAAAACCAGCCAGAAGACCAAGTTTTGTGATTATTTACATTAATGCTAGTGCAGCATACTCATCTTTAATGTATAATATTAACTGTAATGTGTCGTCTAATGTACATAGTGTATGATTAGAAAAGAATCCATGATCAAATAGGCTATGAAAATGTCCGATTTGCAGATCGTACCAAACTGACATAACTTCACAGAATATCGTCTATGGTCCTGACCCCATTTTTGTACCATTTATATGAAATGTTTTTAGCCCATAAATCATTAATACTGAAACAAATTGAACATTGTATACTTTAAAGCAGCTGCACAATCGTAATCCATTTGAAGGTTAGACACCAATATTCCTCCGTTTTTTTTTTAGTTGGTTCTTGGGAACGTATCCAGTGATGTGTTTGAAGATTATATTACAAGCCCAAATCCCTCCAATGTGATGAAAAGAGTTCTCACCTCTCGCTACAGATGTGGGTCCATCGACAAAGCTGATGGTCCCTCCTTTAGAAAATGTTGAACGTTCCCAACCTTTGTTAACTACTGAGGTGGAGGCTTTGGTCCGACCTTTGCAGCATGTTGCCTCAAATTTTGAACCACAACTGGCAATTTCGACTTTCAAATCTTTTTCTGTTTCTGGAATGTGGCGTACCTTGTGTCAATGTATTACACAATTCTCTGCCGAGTCCTCGGAAAGCCTCAGAAAGTTAGAGAAGGGGTTGATCTGATTCTTAAAGGGCTTCGGGAGGTCAACATTATCGGCCTTTAATTTCTTCTTTGGAGGTTGTGGTTGAAGATTTTTTCAAGAAGCATGTAGATTACGATGCCGCGAGGTTGTCTACCTCTCAGAAGATAACTAGAGATTCTTATCAAGAATTTCTTTCGGCTGCGCACCAGGTACTGTATTCCCTAGGCCAAACTTCTTGGAATTTCCTTCTTATGCTGAAAAGATGAAGGATTATACTGCACGGGCACTTAAGCTGTACAATCAGAAATTTGTATGCTCGTCACACTTCCTATTGTCTTTCTACTTGTTCTTTTTGCTTGTTTTCTCTAGAAAGCTGACTAAGTTCCCTTGTATTCATTTTAGGACACTATATATGAGGTCAATGACATTCTCAAGGTTAATGGAGATGAGTGAGGTATGCACGATGTTTACTATATTACCTTTACGGTTACAAATGGCGAGAAGGAATATTTTCAAGCTAAGGTGGTGGAACGTTTAGGTAGATTTTTGTGTATCTCAATCGTTAGGCCAAGGGTAATGAAATCTGCTATACATGTCTTTTGTCATCTAGTAATTCGTTTTTCCTTTGGTTTATTTTTAATTCTTAGACTAACTCTCTCTCTCTTGTGCTTTTATGTAGGCGAATGGAGCTTTGGGCATATAGTGGAAGTGACGTTTGTGCATTGTTTTGCCTCGGGTTCAAGCTTTAGTTTTGCGTTTACAGCTCTTGTCAATGTCGGACACTGTTTCTAGTAAATTGTGCCTTTGTTTTAAGTTTGTTTGTCGTTGCTGGTAATTGAAAGTGGTGGGATTATCTATGTCTAGTATAAAAAGGAGGAAGAACAACTGTGTCTGAACTTTGTTATGACTTATGGAATTAAGTTTAAGATAATTTTACTGTGGTGTTTTATTATTCTGTATCTCGTTTGGTTGAAGCATATTGCATTGGTTGATTCTTGAGACGAGACGTTTGTGGGGTTTGTTGCCATTGCTAACAAAGAAAAGTGCCAAATTTGGGAAGACATTTTCAGCTTCTCAATTGAATAATGACATGACTGCCGGACTGTATTAGTTGTCGAGGGCCCCTTAGCTGGGCGTGGCCATAACATTGCCTCTCTACGACCTTACCAAATAAGAACGAACCTTGTCTGCAAGATTCATAGATTTTTCCTCATTGTGTAACTGCTACAGGGTGAGGAGTTAGCTAGGTGTTCCTATGCACTTCTTGAGCAAAGAAGCATGGAAAACAGGTCATATTTGAGTTGTAGATCCGGATATGGAGTCTCCTTTGTTGCTGGAAACGTAGGGAGTGCTGTCGGAGTTTCACATAAGCCCTCAACGTCATCAAATTAGGGAAACAACCGGAGACAACAAGCATCTATATTTATAGTTTTACAAAAGTTGAAAGAACAAAAAATCAATGAGAAGATTGTAAGAACAAATAGATTATGCAATGCAACATGAATGGATGCGGCAAAGTCTGAACAACGTAGAATAAATGTGTGTGTCTAATCAAGTAGTTTCATTCAAGAAATATACAGTTCAACATAACTAAACCTATGGTTAGTTGGAATCATTAGAGATAAAAAGTCGAAAAATGAATGCTTGGTTATGCAATGCACTACAAAATAGTTACCAAACTAACTCTTGCTAGTTAGCGTCCACATGGTATGGTATGATATTTGGAATTTCAGTAATGCTAACTCTTGCGATTTTGCTCCATCTACTTATCACACGTTTATATTAATTGAAGGTTAATTATGCTTAGTTAAATAGTACAAGGACCAAAACTAGAACAAACTTATAGCGCAAGGACCAAAATCGCCATTGCCATTTAATTAAAGCTTCTAATATAAAGGTCTGATATATTTAATGTAGGTTAACATGGAGTATAAGTAGGGTTGTTACGTAAAAACAATCAAATATAAGTTTTGATGCTAAAATAAACCTTTAACAGTTTTTCAACAATTTTTCGTCATGAATCCTGGTTTACCACCACCAGAAACTTGGCTGCTGCAGCCAAGTGAATCGGAATCTGATTCCTCGAGCGAATCAGATGCCGAGCCTTTACCTGAGGATGGAATCTACACGGATGATTTTGGTTTCACGAGCAAATCGGAGGTGATTCATGGAGCGGCTACGTAAGATTGGAACCTTTACCAATAGAGCATGATTATACAAAATGTACATGTTGCAAGTTTGATATGGCAGATTCAGATGATGAGGAGTATGTGATTGATAAAAATTGCTGGAACAAGTATCTCCAACAGCTCAATGAGAGTCAGGTATCTATGTTTATTTTCATTAAATTATATACTATACTATTTCTGTTTATCCTTGATTTCTGCCTGTCTGCCTGTTGTTGTTGGTTCTCTTCGTGTTACTAATTGTGAAACCACATGTGGGATTACACTAGGGATTTGATATTAAAGATTATCCTAGTGGGCATCCAGCGGCTACCGTATTCCCCAATCCATCTCCTTCTTATGCTGAAAAGATGAAGGGTTATGCTGCAGAGGCACTTAAGCTGTACAATGAGAGATTTGTATGCTCTTTGTCACACTTCCCACTGTCTTTCTACTTGGTTCTTTTTCCCTTATTTTCTCCAGAAAGATGACAAAGCTCCTGTGTATTCAATTTAGGACACTAAATATGAGGTTAATGAGATTCTCAAGGTTAATGAAGATGTGTGCGGCATATACAATGTTTACTGTCTTACCTTTACGGTTACAAATAGCGAGAAGGAATATTTTCAAGCTAAGGTGGTGAGGCGTATGGGTGGATCTTTGCGCTTCTCAATCGTTAGGCCAAGGGTAATGAAATCTGCTATACATGTCTTTTGTCATCTAGTAATTCGTTCTTCCTTTGGTTTATTTTTAATTCTTATACTAACTCTCTCTCTCTCTCTTATGCTTTTATGTAAGGCGAATGGAGCTTTGGGCGTATAGTGGATGTGACGTCTGTGCATTGTTTTGCCTCGGGTTCAAGCTTTAGTTTTGCGTTAACAGTTTCTTGTTAATGTTGGATACCGTTTCTAGTTAATTGTGTCTTTGTTTCAAGTTAGTTTGTCATCATGGTTTAGTTGCTAGTATTGTAAAAAGATGAAAGAAAGAACAACTGTGGCTGATCTTTATCGTAACTCTCTTGTTAACTCTCTTTTAGTGGATGTGAAGTCTTTTGTGCTTATAGTGGATGTTACCAAACTAACTCTTGCTAGGTAGTGTCTGCATGGTATGGTACGGTATGATATTTGGCGGGGTAATTTACCTCTTTACGACCGTACCCAAAAAGAACCTTGTCCGCAAGATTCATAGATGTTTCCTGCAGACCATCATTGTGTAACTGCTACAGGGTGACTTGTCAGCTCGGTGTTCCTATGAACTTCTTGAGCAAAGAAGCATGGAAAACGGTGCATTTGAGCTAGCCACATCAGGCAGCTCCAACTTGTAGGTCCGGATATGGAGTCTCCTTTGTTGCTGGAAACGCAGGGAGTGCTGACGGAGTTTCACATAAGCCCTCAACGTCATCAAATTAGGGAAACAACCGGAGACAACAAGCATCTATATTGGGGCGGATGGAGTATTATTTTTCTTGATAATTGTGGTGTCCAGGTCAGCATTCGTGCACCTCGACTAAATTTATGGGATATCTATAACTTACCACCAGCAACAAAACAAATGTTTGGTAATTCTATTCCCCAAGGATAGCAAAGATCGAAAGTTCACCTAGTTATCTTTATGTCTCAGCTGCGATTTGAATCTGAGACTTTAGATTCTCAACTCACTTCATTGACGGTGAGCAAACTTTATTTTTTGCATTTACTTTTTCTTTTTTTTTTTGGTAAATGCCTAGATGTCTCAATCACGACGGTGACGGATAAGAGGTTGGTTATAGTAAGTATAAAGGAGCTGTAGAAATAGATTAAAGAGGTATATTTTACGTGTAGCTTATTGAAGGTATGACTTACAACAGTAAGATACAAAAGATCGAAAATAAGGATAGAAGATCGGTGAGTGGTTGAGCATCATCTAGCTCCCTTATCAGTATCGATACTACTACTCTTGACATCCTTTGTGTTATTTGTTGTTGCTACATGTTCTCTTAAATAGCTTACTCGAACTGAGGTCTATCAGAAACAATTGTTCTACCTTCACGGGATAGTGATGAGGCTACGTACACGTCAAAATACGTCTTTCTACGAATATGAATTCAAATTAATCGGATCACTGAATTCCGTATACCGGATGGTTAGAAAAAAAAAAGTTGCAACAGCAGTAATTATGGCGTGCTATAGCCCAGGTTTCAGGGGTGGGTCCGGGGTCCGGGCGTGCTGTGGGCCGAAAATCGATCGGGGCATGTCATGGAGATTGGGAATCGTCCCAGTGTGGTCTGTTTAATTTTGAGTGGCCATTTAGGTGGACAAACCTCTCTTACGAGAGAGTAAGCGGTCGTTGTCAAATATATAACCCAACTAGGTTGGGGTCGAATCCCACAGGGAATATGGTGCTAATTAAGTTGTATGTAGATTAGTTGAATTTTAATCGTTCATTTCCATAAAATAAATAGAGGGGATTTAATTCAGTTCACAAATTAATGGTTTCAGTTTAACAAGATGAAATATGTGTAGTAGTAGTATTCAAATTCAGAGAAATAGCAAGCTAGGGTTATGTCCACCTTGTAGTTTTCAATACTTACTAACTATGGGCTTTATGAATTCATACATGCATCGTGCTTACAGAGAAACGTATTGTATTTAATAACATAATCCTAGTGTTTGTCAACCATCAAGGACTAATTCACTTTAGTTCTCTCGAATCAAAAGCGTTCACCAAAAACAATACGAAATCTCCAAGTAGTTAATCCTGCTAAGGCTACTTGTAAAATAGAGGTTGGTAATCCTATTTTCTTGTCACTACACTCTTTTCCGAACATCAACCTTTCTTTCGAACAAGTTGCATTTTAAGGCATATCCTCTATGTTTGCAGCCACAAGAATTCAAGATAAGCGAAGAGAGTATGATGTAAACAAATCAATGCATAATGAATTCAAAACCCAAAGTGATAGATTGTATGCTACAAGGCTTCCATAACCCTAACTAATAAACTTAGCTACTCATGAATAAAACAAAAAGCATCATAAATATATTCATCATACCAAAAACTAGAAGACGATCTTGGTGTGCGAATAGTGAAAACAAGAGAGAAAAACGTTTCTCTCTCTCTCCTCAAACTAAGTCGCCTTTCTCCTCTCTCAGAATAATACAGAATAATGAATAACGAATAAAAATTCAGCAATTAAGTCTTTTAATAATCTCTTCTCTCATAATTGCCTTCTAAGTCCCTGAACTAATTATAAATGACAAATTAGTCTTGGACATAGTTTCTAGGCACCACATTTGGTCCAGATTGCTACTCTCTCTTGTGTCATATGCCATCCACATTCCATTGTCCCATTATGTCTTCGTCTACCTCATTAATACCTGAAATCATGCTAATCACACCAGTTAGCTCAATTACATAGAAGTAGAGTAATAACATAAGAAACTAGGCACTTTGTTCTCTAAACTTAGCTAAAATATGAATAAGTTATGGTGCTTAGGCGTATAAATACACCCAAGATCAGACAAACGGGTAAAAAGGAGAGAATGGAATGTTTTTGAGCCAAATCGGTGTGCTATAGCCCACGGTTTTGGGATGGGTCCGGGGTCCGGGCATGCTGTGGGCCAAAAATCGATTGGGGAGTGTCAGGGAGGTTGGGGATCGTCCCAGTGTGGTCCGTTTAATTTTTCATGGACATTTGGGTGGACAAACGGGCGAAACAGAGCAAACGATGCATTTTCAGGCCAAATTGATGTGTTATCGCCCACGTTTTGGGGGTGGATCCGGAGTTCGGGCGTGCTGTGGGCCAAATCGATCGGAGCGTGTCAGGGAGGTTGGGTATCATCCCAGTGTAGTCCGTTTAATTTTTCATGGCCATTTGGATGGACAAACGGGAAAAACAAAGCAAACAGGGCATTTTCGGGTTAAATTGGTGTGCTATAGCCCTCGGTTTCGGGGGTGGGCTCGGGGTCTGGGCATTCTGTGGGTCAAAAATCGACCGAGGCGTGCCAGGGTAGAAGGGGATCATCTAAGTGTGGTCCATTTAATTTTTCGTGGCTATTTGGGTGGACAAACGGGCGAAACCCACCGAACGGGGCATTTTTGGGCCAAATCGGTGTGCTATAGCCCATGGTTTCGTGGGTGGGCCCGGGGTTCTGGCGTGCATTGGGCCAAAAATCAATCGGGGCGTGTCAGGGAGGTTGGGGATCGTCTAGTGTAATCCGTTTAATTATTTGTGGCAATTTTGGGGAACAAACGGGCGAAATGGAGTGAACGAGGCATTTTCGAGCCAAATCAGTGTGCTATAGCCCACGATTTTGGGGGTGGGCCCCAGGTCCGGGTGTGCTGTGGGCCGAAAATTGACCGGGGCATGCCACGGAGGTCGAGGATCGTCCCAGTGTGGTCTATTTAATTTTCGTGGCCATTTGACGGGACAAACGGGCGAAACAGACCGAACAGGGCATTTTTGAGCCAAATCGGTGTGCTATAGCCCACGGTTTTAGGGGTTGGCCCGGGGTCCAGGCGTGCTGTGGGCCAAAAATTGATCGGAGCGTGCAAGGGTTGTTGGGGATCGTCCCAATATGGTCCGTTTAATTTTTCGTGGCCATTTAGGGGGACAAACGGGCGAAACAGAGTGAACGGGGCTTTTTCAGGCCAAATCGGTGTGCTATAACCAACGGTTTCGAGGTGGGCCCGGCGTCTGGGTATGCTGTGGGTCAAAAATTGGTCGGGGCATGCCAGGGTAGTTGGGGATCGTCACAGTGTGGTCCATTTAATTTTTCGTGGCTAGTTGGGTGGACAAGCTGGATAAATGGAGCAAACAGGGCATTTTTGGACAAAATCGGTGTGCTATAGCCCACGTTTTCAGGTGTGGGCCCGGGGACCGGGCATGCTGTGGGCCAAAATTTGACCGTGGCGTGCCACGGAGGTTGGGGATCGTCCCAGTGTAGTCTGTTTAATTTTTCGTGGCTATATGGATCGACAAACGGGCAAAATGGTGCGAATGGGGCATTTTCGGGTCAAATTGGTGTGCTATAGCCCACGATTTGGGGGGTGGGCCCAGGGTCCGGGCAAGCTGTGGATCAAAAATCGATCGGGGCGTGCCAGGGAGGTTGGGGATCATCCCAGTGTGGTCCGTTTAAATTTTGTGGCCATTTGAGGGGACAAACGGGCGAAACGAAGCGAACGGAGCATTTTTAGGCCAAATCGGTGTGCTATAGCCCACAGCTTTAGGAGTGGGCCCGGTGTTCGGGCGTGCTGTGGGCCAAAAATCGATCGGGGAGTGCCAGGGAGTTTGAGGATCATCTCAGTGTGGTCCGTTTAATTTTTCGTGGTCATTTGGGGGACAAACGGGCAAAACGGAGTGAACGGGGCATTTTCGAGCCAAATCGATGTGCTATAACCCACGGTTTCGGGGGTAGGCCCGGAGTTCGGGCGTGCAATGGGCCGAAACTTGACAGGGGCGTTCTAGGGTGGTTGGGGATCATCTCAGTGTGGTCCGTTTATTTTTTCGTGGCCATTTGGGTGGACAAATAGGCAAATGGGGAGAACGGGGCATTTTCTGGCCAAATCGATATGTAATAGCCTACGGTTTCAGGGGTGGACCCGGGGTCCGGGCATGTTGTTGGCCAAAAATTGACCGGGGCATGCCAGGCAAGTTGAGGATCATCCCTGTGTGGTCCATTTAATTTTTCGTGGCCATTTGGGTGGACAAACGGGTAAAACGGAGCGAACGGGGTATTTTTGGGCCACATCGATTTGCTATAGCCCACGATTTCGAGGGTGGGACCGATTTCCGGGTGTGCTGTGGGCCAAAAATCGACTGGGGAGTTCCAGGGAGGTTGGGTATCGTCCCAGTGTAGTCCGTTTAATTTGTCGTGGTCATTTGGGTGGACAAACGGACTAAGCGGAGTGAACGGGGCATTTTCGGGCCAAATCGGTGTTCTATAGCCCACGGATTCAGGGTGGGCCCAGGGTCCGGGCATGCTGTGGGGAGATAATTGACTGGGTGTGCCAAGGATGTTGGGAATCTTCTCAGTATGGTCCGTTTAATTTTTTCTGGCCATTTGGGTGAACAAATGGGCAAAACGGAGCGAACGGTGCGTTTTCGGGCCAAATAGGAGTGCTAGGCACACCCCTGTAAATTTTTGGGCCACAGCACACCCGGACCCTGGGCTCACCCCCGAAACTGTGGGCTATATCACATCAATTTTGTTCGAAAATGCCCCGTTCACTATGTTTCGCCCATTTGTCCACCCAAATGGCCATGAAAAATTAAACGAACCACATTGGGACGATATCCAACCTCCCAGGAATGCCCCGGTCAATTTTTTGCCTACAACATGCCCGGACCCCTGGTCCACCCTCAAATTTGTGGTCTATAGCACACCGATTTGGCCCGAAAATGCCTCGTTCGCTCCGTTTCACCCGTTTGTCCACCCAAATAGCCTCGAAAAATTAAACGGACCACACTGGAGCAATCCCCAACCACCTTGTCATGCCCCAGTAAATTTTTGGCCCACAGCATGCCCGGACCCCAAGCCCACCCATGAAACCGTGGGCTATAGCACACCGATTTAGCCCAAAAATACCCCGTTCACTCCGTTTCGCCCGTGTGTCCACCCAAATGGCCACGAAAAATTAAACGGACCACACTGGGATGATTCCAACCTCCTTGGCATGCCCCGAGCGATTTTCGGACTACATCACGCCCGAACCGCGGGACCACCCCCAAAAACCGTGGGCTATAGCACACCGATTTGGCTCGAAAATTCCCCATTCGCTCCGTTTCACTCGTTTGTTCACACAAATGGCCACGATAAATTAAATGGACCACACTGGGATGATCCCCAACCTCCCAGGTACGCCTCGGTCGATTTTCTGCCGACATCACGCCCGAACTCCAGGCCTACCCCCGAAATCGTTGGCTTTAGCACACCAATTTGGCTCGAAAATGCCTCGTTCGCTTTGTTTTGCCCTTTTGTCCACCCAAATAGCCACGAAAAATTAAACGGATCTTGCTGGGATGATACCCAACCTCCTTGGTAGGCCCTGATTGATTTTTGGCTGATCGTACACCCAGATCCTGGGCCCACCACCAAAAACGTGGGCTATAACACACCTATTTGGCCCAAAAATGCCACATTCGCTTCGTTTCGCCCGTTTGTCCACCCAAATGGCCACGAAAATTAAACGGACCACACTAGGACCATCCCCAACCTGCCTGGCACGCCCCGATCAATTTTTTACCCACAGCATGCCTGGACCCCGGGTTCACCACCGAAACGGTGGGCTATAGCACACCGATTTGGCTCGAAAATGCCCCGTTCGGTCTATTTCGCCCGTTTGTCCCACCAAATGGCCACAAACATTAAACGGACCACACTGAGATGATCCCCAACCTCCGTGGCAT
The DNA here is from genome assembly GCA_030864215.1 of Capsicum pubescens. NCBI lineage: Eukaryota > Viridiplantae > Streptophyta > Magnoliopsida > Solanales > Solanaceae > Capsicum > Capsicum pubescens. The sequence continues at coordinate 3,707,567 of CM061542.1, forward strand.
GCCCCGGTCAATTTTTTACCCACAGCAAGCCCGGACCCCAGGCCCACCCCCAAAATCGTGGGCTATAGCACACTGATTTGGCCCAAAAATGCCCTGTTCGCTCCGTTTCGCCCGTTCGTCCCACAAAATTGTCACGAATAATTAAATGAATTACACTGGACGATTCCCAACCTCCCTGGCACGCCCCGGTCGATTTTTGGCCCAATGCGCGCCCGAACCCCGGGCCTACCCCCAAAACCGTGGGCAATAGCACACCGATTTGGCCCAAAAATGCCCTGTTCGCTCCTTTTTGCCCGTTTGTCCACCCAAATGGCCATGAAAAATTAAACGGACCACACTGGGACGATCCCCAACCTCCCTGGCAAGCCGCGATCGATTTTTAGCTCACAATACTCCCGCACCCCGGGCCCACCCCTAAACTCTTGGGCTATAGCATATCGATTTAGCTCGAAAATGCCCCGTTCTCTTCGTTTTGCCCGTTTGTTCATCCAAATGGCCATGAAAAATTAAGCGGACTACACTGGGACGATCCATAAACTCCCTGGCATGCCTCTATCAATTTTTGGCCCATCGCACATTTAGACCCCGGGCCCAACGCCAAAACCATAGGCTATAGCACACCAATTTGGCTCGAAAATGCTACGCTCGCTTCGTTTCGCCTTTTCACCACCCAAATAGCGACGAAAAATTAAAAGAACCATACTGGGATGATCCCCAACCTCCCTGGCATGCCCCGGTCAATTTTCGGCCCACAGCACGCTTGAACCCTAGGCCCATCCCCGAAACTGTGGGCTATAGCACACCAATTTGGCCCGAAAATGCCACGTTCGCTCTGTTTCGCCCATTTGTCCCCATAAACGGCCATGAAAAAATGAACGGACCACACTGTCACTATCCCCAACCTCCCTGGCACGTCCAGATCAATTTTCGAGCAACAGCGCGCCCGGAACCCAGTCCCATCCCCACTACTGTGGGCTATAGCGCATTGATATGGCTCAAAAACTCCCTGTTCGCTCCGTTTCGTCCGTTTGTCCACCTAAATGGCCACGAAAAGTAAAATGGACCACACTGGGATAATCTGTAACCTCTCTAGCACGTCTCGAATGATTTTCAACCCACAGCATGCTCGGACCCCAGGCCCACCCCCGAAACCATGGGCTATAGCACACCAATTTGGCTCGAAAATGTCTCGTTTGCTCAATTTTGCCTGTTTGTCCACCCAAATGACCACGAAAAATTAAACCGACCACACTGGGAAGATCCCTAACCTCCCTGGCATGCCTCAGTCGATTTTCGCCCCCAAAACTGTGGGCTATAGCACACCAATTTGGCTAAAAAATGCCTCGTTCGCCCTGTTTTGCCCGTTTTTCCCCTCCCTGGCACCCCCTGGTCGATTTTCTTCCCACAGCACGCCAGGACCCCAGGACCACCCCCAAATCGTGGGCTATAGCACACCAATTTGTCCCAAAAATGCCCATTCACTCCGTTTTCCTTGTTTGTCCACCAAAATGGCCATAAAAATTAAACGGACCACACTGGGACGATCCCCAACCTCCCTGGCACATCTCGATCAATTTTTGGCCCATAGCACTCCCGATCCCCGATCCCACCCCCAAAACCGTGGTCTATAGCACACCGATTTGGCATGAAAATTCCCCGTTCGCTTCGTTTCGCCCGTTTGTCCCCCAAAATGGCAACGAAAATTTAAATTGACCACACTGGGATGATACCCAACCTCCCTGACATGCCCCAATCAATTTTCGTCCCACAGCACACCCGAACCCCGGGTCCACCCCCAAAATCGTGGACTATAGCACACCAATTTGGCCCGAAAATACCCCGTTTGCTCCATTTCGCCCATTTGTCTTCCCAAATGGCCACGAAAAATTAAACGAACCATACTGGGATGATCCCCAACCTCCCTGGCATGACCCGGTCGATTTTTGTCCTAGAGCACGCCCAGACCCAGGCTCACCCCCGAAACCGTGGGCTATAGCACACCGATATGGCTCGAAAATGCCCCGTTAGCTCCATTTTGCCATTTGTCCACCAAAATGGCCACAGAAAATTAAACGGACCATACTGGGACGATCCCTAACCTCCCTGGCACGCCCCGGTTGATTTTTGGAACACAGCATACCCAGACCCTGGGCCCACCCAAAACCGTAGGCTATACCACATCGAATTGGCCGTAAATTCCCCATTAGCTCCGTTTTGCCCGTTTGTCCTGCCAAATAGCCACAAAAAATTAAACAGACCACGCTGGAATGATCCCCAACCTTACTGGCACGCCTCGGTCGATTTTTAGCAAACAGCACGCCCGGACCCCAGGCCCACCCCCAAAACCGTGGGCTATAGCTCACCGATTTGGTCCAAAATAACCCCGTTCGCTACGTTTCGCCCGTTTGTCCACCCAAATGGCCACAAATAATTAAGAGTAACATACTGGGACGATCCTCAAACTCCCTGGCACGCCTCGGTTAATTTTTGGCCCATCGCACATCTATACCCCGGGCCCACCGCCGAAACAATGGGCTATAGCACACCGATTTGGCTCGAAAATGCTACGTCCGCTTCATTTCACCTGTTTGTCCACCCAAATGGCCACAAAAAATTAAACGGACCAAACTGGGATGATCCCCAACCTCCCTGGCATGCCCCGGTCGATTTTCGGCCTACAACACGACCGGACCCCGAGCCCATCCCCAAAATTGGGGACTATAGCACACCGATTTGGCCTTAAAATGCCACGTTCGCTCTATTTCACCCGTTTGTCTCGATAAATGGCCACGAAAAATTGAACGGACCACACTATCACTATCCCCAACCACCCTGGCACGCCCTAATCAATTTTTGGGCCACAGCACGCCCGGACCCCGGTCCCATCCCCGAAAATGTGGGCTATAGCGCACCGATTTGGCTCTAAAACTCCCCGTTCGTTCCGTTTCGCCCATTTCTCCACCTAAATGGACACGAAAAGTAAAATGGACCATATTGGGATGATCTGTAACCTCTCTGGCACGCCCCGAATGATTTTTGACCCACAGCATGCTCGAACCCCGGGCCCACCCCCAAAACCGTAGGCTATAGCACACCAATTTGGCTCGAAAATGTCCCGTTCGCTCTATTTTGCCCGTTTTTCCACCCAAATGACCACAAAAAATTACACCGACCACACTGGGAAGATCCGTAACCTCCCTGGCATGCCTCGGTCGATTTTTGGTCAACAGCCTGCCCAGAGCCCGAGCTCACCCCTGAAACTGTGGGCTATAGCACACCAATTTGGCTCGAAAATGCCCCGTTCATCCTGTTTCTCCCGTTTGTCCCCCTAAATGGCAAAGAAAAATTAAACGGACGACATTGGGATGATCCCCAACCCCCCTGGCACCCCTGATCAATTTTCTTCCTACATCACGCCAGGACCCCAGGACCACCCCAAAATCGTGGGCTATGGCACACCGATTTATCCCAAAAATGCCTGTTCGCTCCGTTTCGCTCGTTTGTCAACCAAAATGGCCACAAAAAATTAAACGGACCACACTGGGACGATCCCCAACCTCCCTGGCACGCCTCGGTCAATTTTTGTCCGACAACACGCCCGAGCCCCGGGCCCACCCCCAAAATCGTGGTCTATAGCACATCGATTTGGCACGAAAATTCCCTGTTCGCTCCGTTTCGCCCGTTTGTCCCCCAAAATGGCAACGAAAATTTAAACGGACCACAATGGGATGATCCCAAACCTCCCTGGCATGCCTCGATCAATTTTTGGCCCACAGCACGCCCAGACCCCGGGCCCATCCCAAAATCGTGGACTATAGCACACCGATTTGGCCCAAAAATGCCCCGTTCGCTCCGTTTCGCCCATTTATCGACCCAAATGGCCACGAAAAACTAAACGAACCACACTGGGATGATCCCCAACCTCCTTGGCACGACTTGGACGATTTTTGGTCCAGATCACGCCTGGAACCAGGATCACCCCCGAAACTGTGGGCTATAGCACACCGATATGGCTCGAAAATGCCCCGTTAGCTCCATTTCGCCATTTGTCCACCAAAATGGCCACAAAAAATTAAACGGACCATACTGGGACGATTCCTAACCTCCCTGGCACGCCCCGGACAATTTTCGAAACACAGCAAACCCAGACCCTGGGCCCACCCAAAATCGTGGGCTATACCACACCGAATTGGCCTTTTAAATGCCCCGTTCGCTCTGTTTCGCCCGTTTGTCCTGCCAAATAGCCACGAAAAATTAAACGGACCATGTTGGGATGATCCCCAACCTTCCTGGCATGCCCCGATCGATTTTTGGCAATTAGCACGCCCGGACCCTGGGCCCACCCCCAAAACCGTGGGCTATAGCTCATCAATTTAGCCCGAAAATACCTCGATTTCTACGTTTAACCCGTTTGTCCACCCAAATGGCCACGAAAAATTAAGCGGACCACATTGGGACGATCCCCAAACTCCCTGGCACGCCTTGGTCAATTTTCGGCCCATCGCACATCTAGACCCCGGGCCCACCGCCGAAACCATAGGCTATAGCACACCAATTTGGCTCGAAGACGCTACATTCGCTTTGTTTTGCCCGTTTTTCCACCCAAATGGCTACAAAAAATTAAATGGACCACACTGGGACAATCACCAACAACCCTGGCACGCTTTGGTTGATTTTTCGCCCATAGCACGCCCGAACCCCAGGCCCACCCCCCAAAACTGTGTGCTATAGCACACCGATTTAGTTCAAAAATGCCTCGTTCGCTCCGTTTTGCCCGTTTGTCCACCCAAAAGGCCACGAAAAATTAAACGAACCACACAGGGAGATCCCCAACTTCCCTAGCACGCCTCAGTCAATTTTTGGCCCACAGCACGCCTGCACCCCGAGCCCACCCCCGAAACCGTGGGCTATAGCACACCGATTTGGCCAGAAAATGCCCCGTTCGCTTTGTTTCGCCCGTTTGTCCACCCAAATGGCCACGAAAAATTAAATGGACCACACTGGGATGATCCCCAACCTCCCTGGCATGCCCCAGTCAATTTTTGGCACACAGCACGCCCGGACCTCAGGCCCACCCCAAAAACCGTGGGCTATAGAACACAAATTTATCCTGAAAATGCCCCGTTCTCCCGTTTGTCCACCCAAATGGCCACGAAAAATTAAACGGACCATACTAGGATGATCCCCAACCTCGCTGGCATGCCCCATCGATTTTTGGCCCACAGCACGCCCAAACCTCAGGCCCACCCCTAAAACTGTGTGCTATAGCACACCGATTTAGCCCGAAAATACCTCTTTCACTCCGTTTCGCCCGTTTGTCCACCCAAAAAGTCAAGAAAAATTAAACAAACCACACAGGGACGATACCCAACCTCCCTGGCATGCCTCATTCAATTTTTGGCCCACAGCACGCCCGCGCCCTAGGCCCACCACTGAAACCGTGGGCTATAGCACACAGATTTGGCTTGAAAATGCCTCGTTCGCTTTGTTTCGACCGTGTGTCCACCCAAATGGCCACGAAAAATTAAACGGACCACACTGGGATGATCCCCAACCTCCCTGGTATGCCCCAGTCGATCTTCGGCATACAGCACACCCGGAAATCAGGCCCACCCCAAAAACCATGGGCTATAGTAGACAAATTTGGCCCAAAAATGCCCCGTTCGCTCTGTTTCACCCGTTTGTCCACCCAAATGGCGACGAAAAATTATACGGACCATACTGGGATGATCCCCAACCTCCCTGGCATGCCCCAATCGATTTTCGGCCTACTGCATGCCCGAACCAGGGCCCATCCCCAAAATGGTGTGCTATAGCACACCGATTTAGCCCAAAAATTTCCTGTTTACTCTGTTTTGCCCATTTGTCCCCATAAATGTCAACAAAAATTAAAACGGACCATACTTTGACTTTCCCCAACCTCCCTGGCATGCCCCGATCGATTTTTGGCCCACAGAACGCCCGGACCAAGGGCTTACCCCCAAAACTATGGGCTATAGCACACCGATTTGGCCCAAAAATGCCCTGTTCGGTTCGTTTCGCCGATTTGTCCACCTAAATGGCCCCAAAAAATTAAACGGACTACACTAAGATGATCCGCAATCTCCCTGGCATGCCCTGGTTGATTTTCAGCCTACAACATGCCTGGACCTCGAGCCCTCCAACCGTGGGCTATAGCACACTGATTTGGCTCGAAAATGCCCCGTTCTCTTTGTTTCGCTCGTTTGTCTACCCAAATGTCCACAAAAAATTAAACGGACAACACTAGGACGATCCCAACCTTCCTGGCACGCCCCGATCAATTTTCAGCCCACAGCACTCTCAAACCCCGAGCCCACCCCCAAAACTGTGGGCTATAGCACACCGATTTGGTCCGAAAATACCGCGTTCGCTCTGTTTTGCTCGTTTGTCCCCCCAAATTTCCACAAAAAATTAAACGGACCACACTGGGACAATCCCTATCTTCCCTAGCACGGCACGGTTGATTTTTTGCCCACAGTATGCCAGGACCCTGACCCCTAAAACCATTGGTTATAGCACACTGATTTGCCCCGACAATGCCCTGTTCGCTCCGTTTAACCCGTCTGTCCCCCAAATAGCCACGAAAAATTAAACGGACCACACTAGGATGAAATCCAACCACCCTGGCACGCCTTGGTCGATTTTTGACCTATAGCACTCCCGGTCCCCCGGTCTACCCCAAAACCGTAGGCTATAGCACATCGTTTTGGACCAAAAATGCCCCGTTCTCTCCGTTTTGCCCATTTATCCGCCCAAATGGCTACTAAAGATTAAACAAACTATACTGGGATGATCCTCAACCTTCCTAGCATGCATCGATCGATTTTTCGCCCACAACACACCCAGACCCCAGGGCCACCCCCAAAACTGTGGGCTATAACACACCGATTTGGCCCGAAAATGCCTCGTTCACTCAGTTTTGCCCGTTTGTCCACCCAAATAGCCCCGAAAAATTAAACGGACTATACTGGGACTATCCACAACCTCCCTGGCATGCCCTGATCAATTTTTGGCCCACAGCACGTCCCGAACCCCGGGCCCACCCCCAAAATCGTGGGCTATAGCACACTGATTTAGCCCGAAAATACCTCATTTTCTCTATTTTGATCGTTTGTCCACCAAAATGGCCACGAAAAAATTAAAATGACCACACTGGGATGATCCCCAACCTCCTCGGCACTCCACGATCAATTTTTATCCCAAAGTATGCCCAGACCCCGAGGCACCTCCAAAACCGTGGGCTATAGCACACCAATTTAGCTCGAAAATGCCCCATTTTCTTGTTTCACCGGTTTGTCCCCCCAAATGGCCATGAAAAATTAAACGGACCACACTGGATGATCTCAAACCTCCCTGGCACGCCACGATCGATTTTGTCCTACAGCACGTCCGAAACCCGGGTCCGACCCCGAAACCGTGAGCTATAGCATACTACTTTGGCTCGAAAATGCCTCGTTCGCTCTATTTCTCCCAATTATCCGTCCAAATGGCCACGAAAAATTAAACGAACCACACTTGGATGATCCCCAACCTCCTTGGCACGACCCGATCGATTTTTGGCCCAGAGCACGCTCGGACCCAGGCTCACCCCCAAAACCGTGGGCTATAGCACACCGATATGGATCGAAAATGCCCCGTTAGCTCCATTTCGCCATTTGTCCACCAAAATGGCCACAAAAAATTAAACGGACCATACTGGGATGATCCCTAACCTCCTTGCCACGCCCCAGTCAATTTTTGGAACACAGCACACCCAGACCCTGGGCCCACCCAAAATCGTGGGCTATACCACACCGAATTGGCTTGTAAATACCCCGTTCACTCTGTTTTGCCCGTTTGTCCTACCAAATAGCCACGAAAAATTAAACAGACCACGTTGGGATGATCCCCGACCTTCCTGGCACACCCCGATCGATTTTTCGCTAATAGCACGCCCGAACCCCGGGCCCACCCCCAAAATCGTGGGCTATAGCTCACCGATTTGGCCCGAAAATATCCTGGTTTCTATGTTTAGCCCGTTTGTCCACCCAAATGGCCACGAAAAATTAAGCGAACCACACTGGGATGATCCCCAAACTCCCTGGCACGCCTCGGTCAATTTTTGGACCATCGCACTTCTAGACCCCGGGCCCACCACCGAAACCATGGGCTATAACACACCGATTTGGCTCAAAGATGCTACGTTTGCTTCGTTTTGCCCGTTTGTCCACCCAAATGGCCACGAAAAATTAAATGGACCACACTGGGACAATCACCAACCACCCAGGCACGCTTTGGTTGATTTTTGGCCCATAGCACACCCGAACCCCAAGCCCACCCCCCGAAATTGTGTGCTATAGCACACCAATTTAGTCCGAAAATGCCTCGTTCGCTCCGTTTTTTCCCGTTTGTCCACCCAAAAGGCCACGAAAAATTAAACGAACCACACAGGGAGATCACCAACTTCCCTGGCATGCCTCAGTCAATTTTTGGCCCACAGCACGCCTGCACCCCGAGCCCACCCCTGAAACCATGGGCTATAGCACACCAATTTGGCCTGAAAATGCCCCGTTCTTTTTGTTTCGCCCGTTTGTCCACCCAAATGGCCACGAAAAATTAAATGGACCACACTGGGATGATCCCAACCTCCCTGGCATGCCCCAGTCAATTTTTGGCACACAGCACGCCCGGACCTCTGGCCCACCCCAAAAACCGTGGGCTATAGAACACAAATTTGGCCAGAAAATGCCATGTTCGCCCGTTTGTCCACCCAAATGGCCACGAAAAATTAAACGGACCATACTAGGATGATCCCCAACCTCCCTGGCATGCCCCATCGATTTTCGGCTCAAAGCACGCCCGAACCTCAGGCCTACCCCCGAAACTGTGTGCTATAGCACACTGATTTAGCCCGAAAATACCTCGTTCGCTCCGTTCCGCCCGTTTGTCCACCCAAAATGCCACAAAAAATTAAAGAAACCACACAAGGACGATCCCCAACCTCCCTGGCATGCCTCAGTCGATTTTTGGACCACATCACGCCCGCAACCCGGGACCACCACCGAAATCGTGGGCTATAGCACATTGATTTGTCTTTAAAATGCCCCGTTCGCTTTGTATTGACTGTTTGTCCACCCAAATGGCCACAAAAAATTAAACGGACCACACTGGGATGATCCTGACCTCCCTGCCATGCCCCAGTCGATCTTCGGTATACAGCACGCCCGGACCTCAGGCCCACCCCAAAAACCGTGGGCTATAGCAGACAAATTTGGCCCGAAAATGCCCCGTTCGCTCTGTTTCGCCCATTTGTCCACCCAAATGGCGACGAAAAATTAAGCGGACCATACTGGGATGATCCCCAACCTCCATGGCATACCCCGGTCGATTTTTGGCCCACGGCATGCCCGAACCCGGGCCCATCCCTACAATGGTGTGCTATAGCACACCGATTTAGCCCAAAAATTTCTCGTTCGCTCTGTTTTGCCCATTTGTCCCCATAAATGGCCACAAAAAATAAAACGGACCACACTTTGACTTTCCCCAACCTCCCTGGCACGCTCCGATCGATTTTTGGCCCACAAAATGCCCGGACCAGGGGCTTACCTCAAAAATGCCCTGTTCTCTTCGTTTCTCCCGTTTGTCCTCCTAAATGGTCCCGAATAATTAAACGGACCACACTAGGACGATCCGCAATCTCCCTGGCATGCCCTGGTTGATTTTCAGCCTACAGCATGCCTGGACCTCGAGCCCTCCCCTAAAACCGTGGGCCTACACACCGATTTTGCCCGAAAATGCCCCGTTCTTTTTGTTTCGCCCGTTTGTCTACCCAAATGTCCACAAAAAATTAAACGGACAACACCAGGACGATCCCTAACCTTCCTGGCATGCCCCGATCGATTTTTAGCCCACAGCCCTCTCAAACTCCGAGCCCACCCCTGAAACTGTGGGCTATAGCACACCAATTTGGTCCGAAAATTCCCCGATCGCTCTGTTTCTCAAGTTTGTCCCCCCAAATTGCCCCAAAAAATTAAACGGACCATACTGGGACAATCCCTATCCTCCCTAGCACGGCCCGGTTGATTTTTTTCCCACAGCATGCCAGGACCCTAACCCCTAAAACCGTGGGTTATAGCACACTGATTTGCGCCAACAATGCCCTGTTTGCTCCGTTTTACCCGTCTGTCCCCCAAATAGCCATGAAAAATTAAACAGACCACAGTAGGACGAAACCCAACCACCCTGGCACGCCTTGGTAGATTTTCGACCTATAACACTCCCGGTCCCCAGGTCTACTCCCAAAACCGTAGGCTATAGCACACCGTTTTAGCCCGAAAATGCCCCGTTCTCTCCGTTTCGCCCGTTTGTCTGCCCAAATGGCTACTAAAGATTAAACGGACTATACTGGGATGATCCTCAAACTTCCTAGCATGCGTCAATCGATTTTCTTCCCACAACACACCCAGACCCCAGGGCCACCCCCAAAACCGTGGGCTATAACACACCGATTTGGCCCGAAAATGCCTCGTTCACTCCGTTTTGCTCGTTTGTCCACCCAAATGGCCCCGAAAAATTAAACAGACTACACTGGGACTTTCACAACCTCCCTGGCATGCCCCGATCAATTTTTGGCCCACAGCACGCCCGAACCCTGGGCCCACCCCCAAAACCGTGGGCTATAGCACACTGATTTAGCCCGAAAATACCTCATTTTCTCTGCTTTGATCGTTTGTACACCAAAATAGCCACGAAAAATTAAAATAACCACACTGGGATGATACCCAACCTCCCTGGCACGCCTCGACTGATTTTCGTCCCACAGCACGCCCAGACCCCGAGGCACCCCCAAAACCGTGGGCTACAGCGCACCGATTTAGTCCGAAAATGCCCCATTTTCTTGTTTCACCGGTTTGTCCCCCCAAATGGCCACGAAAAATTAAACGGACCACATTGGATGATTTCAAACCTTCCAGGCACGCCACTATCGATTTTTGTCCCACAGCACGCCCGAACACCGGGTCCACCCCTGAAATAGTGAGCTATAGCACACCGATTTGGCCCAAAAATGCCTCGTTCGCTCTGTTTCTCCCAATTATCCGTCCAAATGGCCACAAAAAATTAAATGGACCACACTGGGATGATTCCCAACCTCTTTGGCATGACCCGATCGATTTTTGGCCTAGAGCACGCCCGGACCCAGGCTTACCCCCAAAACCGTGGGCTATAGCACACCGATATGGCTCAAAAATGCCCCGTTAGCTCCATTTCGCCATTTGTCCACCAAAATGGCCACAAAAATTAAACGGACCATATTGGGCCGATCCCTAACCTCCTTGGCACGCCCCAGTCGATTTTCGAAACACAACACAACGTCCCTGGGCCCACCCAAAATCGTGTAATATACCACACCGAATTGGCCGGTAAATGCCCCGTTCGCTCTGTTTTGCCCGTTTGTCCTGCGAAATTGCCACGAAAAATTAAACGGACCACATTGGGATGATCCCCAACCGTCATGGCATGCCCCGGTCGATTTTTGGCCAATAGCACGCCCGGACCCCGGGCCCACCCCCAGAACCGTGGGCTATAGCTCACCGATTTGGCCCGAAAATACCCCGGTTTCTACGTTTCGCCCGTTTGTCCACCCAAATGGCCACAAAAAATTAAGTGGACCATACTGGGACGATCCCCAAACTCCCTGGCACGCCTCGGACAATTTTTGGCTCATCGCACATCTATACCCCGGGGCCACCACCAAAACCATGGGCTATAGCACACCGATTTGGCTCGAAGACGCTACGTTCGCTTCGTTTCACCCGTTTGTCCACCCAAATGGCCACAAAAAATTAAATGGACCACACTGGAACAATCACCAACCACCCTGACACGCTTCGGTTGATTTTTGGCCCATAGCACGCCCGAACCCCAGGCCCACCCCCCAAAACTATGTGCTATAGCACACCGATTTAGTCCGAAAATGCCTCGTTCGCTCCGTTTTGCCCGTTTGTCCACCTAAAAGGCCACGAAAAATTAAACAAACCACACAGGGAGATCCCCAACCTCCTTTGCACACCCCGGTCGATTATCTGCCCACAGCATGCTTGGACCCCGTGCCCACACTCAAAATCGTGGGTTATAGCACACCAATTTAAAACGAAAATGCCCCGTTTGCTCCGTTTCGCCCGTTTGTTCTCCAAAATGGCCACGAAAAATTAAAAGGACCAAATTGGGATGATCCCCAACCTCCCTAGTACGCCCTGGTCGATTTTTGGCCTAAAGAGTGCCCGAACCCCGGGCCCACCCCCAAAACCGTGGGCTATATCACACCGATTTGGCCCGTACACGTCCTGTTAGCTCCATTTCGCCAATTTGTCCCCCTCAAATGTCCACAAAAAATTAAACAGACCACACTGGGACGATCCCACCTCCCTGGCACGCCCCAATCAATTTTTGGCCCACCCCCAAAATCGTGTGATATAGCACACCGATTTGGCCTGAAAATGCCCCGTTCTCTTCATTTCGCCTGTTTGTCCACACAAAAGGCCACGAAAAATTAAACGAACCACACTGGGATGATTCTCAACCTCCCTGGAATGCCCTGGTTGATTTTTTTCCCACAGTACGCCCGCACCCCGGGCCCACCCCTAAAACTGTGGGCTATAGCACACTGATATGTCCCAAAAATGCCCGTTCGCTTCGTTTCTCCCGTTTGTCCAGCCAAATAACCACAAAAAATTAAACGGACCACATTGGGACGATACCCAACCTCCCTGGGATGCCCCAGCCGATTTTTGGCCCATATCATACCCGGGCCAACCCCCTAAACCGTGGACTATAGCACACAAATTTTGCCCGAAAATTCCCCGTTCACATCGTTTCCCCCGTTTGTCCACCCAAATGGCCATGAAAAAATAAACAGACCACACTAGAATGACCCCTAACCTCCCTGGCATGCCTCGATTGATTTTTGGCCCATAGCACGCCTGTACCTCAGGCCCATCCCCGAAATTGTGGGCTATAGCACACCGATTTAGCCCGAAAATGTCCCGTTCGCTCGATTTCGCCTGTTTCTCCCCACAAATGGCCACGAAAAATTAAACGGACCATACTTTGACTATCCCCAACATCCCTGGCATCCCCGATCGATTTTCGGCCCACAGAACGCCCGGACCCCGGGCCGACCCCCAAAACAGTGGGCTATAGCACACTGATTTGGCACGAAAATGCCCTGTTTGCTCCGTTTCACCCGTTTGTCCACATAAATGGCCACAAAAAATTAAAAAGACTACACTAGGATGATTCGGAACCTCCCTGGCATGCCCCGGTCGATTTTTGGCCCACAGCACGCCCGGACCCCGAGCCCACCCCCAAAATTATGGTCTATAGGACACCAATTTGGCCTGAAGTGCCCAGTTCGCTCTGTTTCACCCGTTTGTCCACCCAAATAGCCCCAACAATGAAACAGACCATACTGGGATGATCCCCAACCCCCCTGGCACACCCCGGTCAATTTTTGGCCCACAACACGCCCGTACCCCAGGCCCACCCCTGAAATTGTGGGCTATAACATAACGATTTGGCTCGAAAATGCCCCGTTCGCTTCGTTTCGCCCGTTTGTCCACCCAAATGGCCATTAAAAATTAAACGGACCATACTGGGATAATCCTCAACCTCCCTGGCACACCCCAATCAATTTTTGGCCCACAGCACTCCCGGACCCCAGGCCCACCCCCAAAACTGTGTGCTATAGCACACCGATTTAGCCCCAAAATGCCCCATTTGCTCCGTTTGTCCACCCAAATGGCCACAAAAAGTTAAACGGACCACACTGGGATGATTCCCAACCTCTCTGCCATGCCTCGATCAATTTTTGGACCACATCACGCCCGAACCTTAGGTCCACCCCCGAAATCGTGGGCTATAGCACACCGATTTAGCTAAAAATGCCCCCTTAGCTCCGTTTCGCCCGTTTGTCCACCCAAAAAGCCACAAAAAATTAAATAGACCACACTGGGATGATCCCCAACCTCCCTGACATGCCTTGATCGATTTTTTACCACAAGAACGCCCATACCCCGAGCCCACCCCCGAAACCGTGGGCTATAGCACATTGATTTGGCCCAAAAAATGCCCCGTTTGCTCATTTTGTCGGTTAGTTCACCCAAATGGCCACAAAAAATTAAACGGACCACAATGGGACGATTCATAACCTCCCTGGCATGCCTCGATCAATTTTTGGCCTATAGCACTCCCGGACCCTTCGCCCACCCCCAAAACAGTGGGCCATAGCACGCTGATTTTGCCTGAAAATGTCTCGTTCGCACTGTTTTGCCCGTTTGGCCACCCAAATGGTCACAAAAAATTAAATAGACCACACTGGGACGATCCCCAAACTCCCTGGAATGACCCGGTCAATTCTCAGCCCACAGAATGCCTGGACCCTGTGCCCGCTCCCAAAATCGTGGGCTATAGCACACCGAATTGGCCCAAAAATGCCCCGTTCGCCCCATTTTGCCCGTTTGTCCACCCAAATGGCCACGAAAAATTAAATGGACCATACTGGGATGATCCTAACCTCCCTGGCACGCCCCGGTCAATTTTCGGCCCACAGAACTCCCAAATCCGGGCCCATCCCCAAAACCGTGGTCTATAGCACACCGATTTGGCCTGAAAATGACCCCTTCGCCCTGTTTTGCCCGTTTATCCATGGAAATGGCCACGAAAAAATAAATGGACCACACTGGGATGATCCCCAACCTCCCTGGCATACCTTGGTCAATTTTTGGCCCACAGCATACTCGGATCCCGAGCCCACCCCCAAAACCGTGGGCTATAGCACATCGATTTATCCCGAAAATGCCATGTTTGCTCCGTTTCTCCCATTTGTCCCCCCAAATGGCCACAAAAAATGAAATGGATGACACTGGGACGATCCCCAACCTTCGTAGAATGCCCCGATCAATTTTCGGCCCATAGCACGCCCGAACCCCGGACCTACCCCCAAAACCGTGGTCTATAGCACACCGATTGGCCTGAAAATGCTCTGTTTGCACTGTTTCACCCGTTTGTCCCTCCAAATGGCCACAAAAAATTAAAAGGACCACATTCGGACGATCCCCAACCTCCCTGACACACCCCGGTCGAATTTCGATACACAGTACGCCCGGACCCCATGCCCACCCCCAAAACCGTGGACTATAGCACACTGATTTCGCCCAAAAATGCCCCGTTCTCCCCGTTTCGCCAGTTTTTCCACCCAAATGGCCACGAAAAGTTAAACGGACCATACTGGGACAATCCCCAACCTCCCTGGCATGCCTCAATCGATTTTCAGCCCACAGCACGCCTGGACTCCGGGCCGACCCCCAAAACCGTGGGCTATAACATACCAAATTGGCTTGAAAATGCCCTGTTCTCTCCATTTAGCCCATTTATCGCCCCACATGGCCACAAAAAATTAAACGGACCACACTGGGAGGATCGCCAAATTCCCTGGCACGCCCTGGTCGATTTTCGGCCCACAGCACGCCTGGACCCCAAGACTACCCCCAAAACCATAGGCAATAGCACACCGATTTGGTCCGAAAATGCCCTGTTCGCCCGTTTGTCCACCCAAATGGCCACGAAAAATAAACAGACCACAATGGGATGATCCTCAATCTCCTTGGCATGCCCCGATTGATTTTCGGCCCACAGCATGCCCGGACCCTGGGCCCACCCCCAAAACCATGGGCTATAGCGCATCGATTTGGCCCGAAAATGCCCTGTTCACTCCGTTTTGCCCGTTTGTCCACCTAAATGGCCACGAAAAATTAAACGGACTGCATTGGAACGATGCCCAACCTTCCTGGCAAGCCCCAGCCTATTTCCGGCTCACACCACACCCGGACCCCTGGCCCATCCCCAAAACCATAAGCTATAACACACTGATTTGGACCGCAAATGCCCCGTTCGCTCCGTTTCGTCCGTTTGTCCACCTAAATGGCCACAAAAAATTAAACTGACCACACGGAGATGATCCCCAACCTTCCTGGAATGACCTGGTAGATTTTTGACCCACAGCATGCTCGGACCCCAGGCCCACCCCCAAAACCGTGGTCTATAGCATACCTATTTGGCCCGAAAATGCCCTGTTTGCTCCATTTTGCCGGTTTGTCCATACAAATGGCCACAAAAAATTAAACGGACCATACTGGGATGATCCTCAACCTCCCTGGTATGCCCAGGTCAATTTTTGGCCCACAACATGCTTGGAACCCAGGCCCACCCCCAAAATCGTAGGCTATATCACACCAATTTGGCACAAAAAAGCCTCGTTCGCTCTGTTTCGCCCGTTTGTCCACCCAAATGGTAACAAAAAGTTAAACGGACCACACAGGGATAATCCCCAACCTCCCAAGCATGCCTCGATAAATTTTTGGCCCACAGATCTCCCCATCCCCGGGCCCACCCTTGAAATCGTGGGCTATAGCACACCGATTTGGCTCGAAAATGCCCCGTTCGTTCCATTTTGCCCATTGTCCCTTAAATATCCACGAAAAATTAAATGGAACTCACAAAACCGTCGGCTATAGCACACTGATTTGGCCAAAAAATACCCTGTTCGATCCGTTTCTCCCGTTTGTCCTACCAAATGGCCATGAAAAATTAAACGGACCATACTGGGATGATCCCCAACCTCTCTGGCATGCCCCAAATGATTTTTGGACCACAGCACGCCCAGACCCCGAGCCCACCCCCCAAACCGTAGGCTATAGCACACCTATTTGGCCAAAAAATGGCTCATTCGCTCCGTTTCACCCGTTTTTCCACCCAAATGGCGACGAAAAATTAAATAAACAGCACTGGAATGATCCTCAACTACCCTGGCACGCTCCGATCAATTTTCGGCCCAAAGATTTCCTAGACCCCGGGGCCACCCCAAAAATCGTAGGCTATAGCACACTAATTTGGCCCGAAAATGCCTTATTCACTCTGTTTCATTCGTTTGTCCTCCCAAATGGCCACGAAAAGTTAAAAGGACCATACTGGGACAATCCCAACCTCCCTGGCACACCCCGATCAATTTTTGACCAATAGCCCACCCGGTCCCTGGGCCCACCCCTAAAATCGTGGGCTATAGCACACCGATTTTGCTCGAAAATGTCCCGTTCGCTCTATTTTGCCACTTTGTCCCCCTAAATAGCCACAAAAAATTAAACGGACCACACTGAGATGATCTTCAACCTCCCTGGCATGCCCTGATCGATTTTCATCCAACAGCACGCCCAGAACCCGGGTCCACCCCTAAACCTGTGCGCTATAGCACACCGATTAGCCCAAAAAATGCCCCATTCGCTCCGTTTTGCCCGTTTGTCCACGTAAATGGCATGCTCTCCCTGGTATGTTTCGGTTGATATTCGGCACACGGCATGCTCGGACCCTAAGCCCACTCCCGAAATCGCAGGCTATAGCTTATAGATTTGGCCCAAAAATGTCCCATTCGATCTGTTTCTCTACCTAAATGACCACGAAAAATTAAATAGACCATACTGGGATGATCCCCAAGCTCTCTGCTATGCCTCATTCAATTTTTTGCCCAAAGCACGCCCAGACCCTGGGCCCACCCCTAAAACCGTGGTCTATAGCACACCGATTTGTTCCGAAAATGCCCTCTTCGCTCTGTTTTACACGTTTGTCCACCCACCTGGACCCTAACAATTAAACGAACCACACTGGGATGTTTATCAACCTCCCTGGCAAGCCCCGATCGATTTTCAGCCCACAGCACGCCCGAACCCCGGGCCCACCCCCAAAACCGTGGGCTATCGCACACGGATTTCGCTCTAAAATTCCCAGTCACTCCGTTTCGCTCATTTGTCCACGAAAACTTAAACAGACCATACTGGGACGATCCCCATCCTCCCAGTCATGCCTCAGTCATTTTTTTGTCCAGGGCACGCCCGAACCGCGGGCCCACCCCCGAAACCGTGGGCTATAGCATACCAATTTGGCCGGAAAACACCCTGTTCGCTCCATTTCGCCCGTTTGTCCATCCAAATAGCCATGAAAAATTAAACGGACCTCACTAGGATGATCCCCAACCTCCCTAGAACGTCCCTGTCAATTTTTGACCCACAGCACGCCCGAACCTCCCGCCCACCCCCAAAACCGTGGGCTATAGCACACCAATTTGGCCCAAAAATGCCCCGTTCGCTCTGTTTGTCCACTTAAAAGGCCACGAAAAGTTAAACGGACCACACTGGGATGATTCCCAACCTCTCTGGCATGCCCCGATCTATTTTCGGCCAACAGCCCCCTGAACTTAGGGCCCACCCCTAAAACCGTGGGCTATAGAACACTGATTCTGCCCAAAAATGCCCCGTTCGCTCTGTTTCACCCGTTTGTCCATCCAAATGGCCCCAAAAAATTTAATGGACCATACTGGGATGATCCCCAACCTCCCTGGCCCGCCCCAGTTAATTTTTGGCCCACAGCAGCCCGGACCCCAGGACCACCCCTGAAACGGTGGGCTATAGCACACTGATTTGGCCCGAAAATGCCTCGTTCGCTCCGTTTTACCCGTTTGTCCCCCTAAATAGCCACAAAAAATAAAACGGACCATACTGGGATGATCCCCAACCTCCCTGGCACGCCCCGGTCGATTTTCATCCCACAACATGCCTAGACCCCGACCCACCCCCGAAACCGTGGGCTATAGAACACCAATTTGGCCCAAAAATGCCCCGTTCACTTTGTTTCGCCCGTTTGTCCACCCAAATGGCCACGAAAAATTAAACTGACCGCACAGGGACAAACCCCAACATCCTTGGCATGCCCCAGTTGATTTTTGGCCTACAACACGCTTGAAACCATGGGCTATAGCACACTGATTTGGACCAAAAATAAACCGTTCGCTCCGTTTCGCCCGTTTATCCACCCAAATAGCCACGAAAAGTTAAACGAACCATACTAGGATGATCCCCAACCTCCCGGGCATGCGCTGATCGATTTTTGGCCCACAGCACGCCCAAACACCGGGCCCACCCCCGAAACCGCGGGCTACAACACACCAATTTTTCCTGAAATTGCCCCGTTCATTCTGTTTTGCCCGTTTGTCCACACAAATGGCCATGAAAAATTAAACGGACCATACTGGGAAGATCCCCAACCTCCCTGGCACGTCCTAAGTGATTTTTGGCCCACAGTACAACTGGACCCCGGGCCCATCCCCGAAACCTTGGTCTATAGCATACCAATTTGGCCCGAAAATACCTTATTAGCTCTGTTTCACCCGTTTGTCCCCCAAATGGCCATAAAAAATTAAACGGACCACACTAGGACGATCCCCAACCTCCCGGGCATACTCCAGTTGATTTTTGGCCCACAGCACGCCCATACCGCAAGCCCACCCTCAAAACCACGGGCTATAGCGCATCGAATTGGCCCGAAAATGCCCCATTTGCTCCGTTTTGCCCGTTTGTTCACCTAAATGGCCATGAAAAAAATAAACGGACCATACTAGGATGATCCCCAACCTCCATGGCATGCCCCAGTTGATTATCGGCCCACATCACGCACGAACCCTGGGCCCACCCCAAAGACGCGGGGTATAGAACACCGATTTGGCCCAAAAATGCCCCGTTCACTCTGTTTCGTCCGTTTGTCCACCCAAGTGGACACGAAAAATTAAACGAACTACACTGGGATGATCCCCAACCTCCCTGGCACTCCTCGATCGATTTTTGGCCTACAGCACACCCAGACATTGGGGCCACCCTCGAAATCATGGGCTATAGCAAATCGATTTGGCCCAAAAATGCCCCGTTCGCTTCGTTTTGCCCGTTTGTCAACCCAAATGGCCATGAAAAATTAAACGGACAACACTGGGACAATCCCAACCTCCCTGGTATACCCCGATCGATTTTCGACCCACAGCACACCCGGACCCTGGGCCCACCCCTGAAACCGAGGTCTATTGCACATCGATTTGGCCCGAAAATACCCCGTTCGCCCCATTTGCCTATTTGTCCACCCAAATGGCCTCGCAAAATTAAACGGACCACACTAGGACAATCCCAAACCTCCCTGGCACGCCCCGGTCAATTTTAGTCACACAGCACGCCCGAACTGCAGGCCCACCTCTGAAACCATAGGCTATAACACATCGATTTGGCCTGAAAATATCCTGTTCGCTCTATTTTGCCCGTTTGTCCACCTAAATGGCCACAAAAAATTAAACAGGCCACATTAGAATGATCCCCAACCTCCCAGGCATGCCCCAGTTTATTTTCTACCCACAGTACGCCCGGACACCGGGTCCACCCCTAAAACCGTTGGCTATAGCACACCGATTTAGACCAAAAATGCCCTATTCACTCCGTTTTGCTCATTTGTCCTCCCAAATGGCGATGAAAAATTAAACGAACCATACTGGGATGACCCCAAACCTCCCTGGCACGCCCTGGTTAATTTTTGGCCACAGCACGCCCGGACCCCGAGCCCACACCCGAAACCGCGGACTACAGTTCATCGATTTGGCCCTAAAATGCCTCGTTCGCTCCGTTTTGACCCTTTATCCATCCAAATGGCCTTAAAAAATTAAATGAACCATACTAGGATGATCCCAAACCTCCCTGGCACGCCCCTGTCTATTTTCTGCCCACAGCACGCCCGAACCCCTGGCCCACCCCCATAACCGTGGGCTATAGGACACCAATTTTTCCCTAAAATTCCACGTTCTCTCCGTTTCGCCTGTTTGTCCCCCCAAATGACCACCAAAAATTGAACGGACTATACTGGGATGATCCCCAACTCCCTGGCACGCCTCGGTCGATTTTTTACCTACAGCACGTACGGACCCCTGGCCCACCCCTGAAATCATGGGCTATTGCACACTGATTTAGCCCAAAAATGCCCCGATCGCTCTGTTTTGCTCGTTTGCCCACCCAAAGGGCCCTGAAAGATTAAACGAACCACACTGGGATGATCCCCAACCTCCCTGGCACGCCCCAATCGATTTTCAGCCCACAGCATACTCGAACCCCGAGCCCACCCCCAAAACCGTAGGCTATAGCACACAGATTTGGCTCGAAAATGCCCCGTTCACTCCGTATAGTCCGTTTGTCCACCCAAATGGCCACGAAAAGATAAATGGACCACACTGGGATGATCCCCAACTTTCCTAGCACACCCCAGTCGATTTTCAGCCCACAGCACGCCCGGACCCCGAGGCCACCCCCGAAACCGTGGGCTATAGCACACCGATTTGGCTTGGAAATGGCCCATTTGCTCTGTTTTTCCCGTTTGTCCACCCAAATGGCCATGAAAAATTAAACGGGCCACACAGGGATGATCCCCAACATCCCTGGCGAGCCCCGGTCGATTTTTGGCCCACAGAACGCCCGAACCCTTGTCTACCCTCGAAATCGCGGGCTATAGCACACCGATTTGGCCCAAAAATGCACCGTTCGCTCCGTTTCATCCGTTTGTCCACCCAAATGGCCAAGAAAAGTTAAGCGGACCACACTGGGACAATCCCTAGCACGCCCTGATTGATTTTCGGCCCACAATACGCCGGATCCCAGGCCCACCCACAAAACCATCGGCTATAGCACACCGACAGCTATAGCACACCAATTTGGCCCGAAAATGCCCCGTTCGCTCAATTTCATCCGTTTGTCCACCCAAATAGCTAAGAAAAGTTAAGCGGACCGTACTGGAATGATTCCCAACCTCGCTGGCATGCCCCGATAGATTTTCGGCCCATAGCATGCCCGAACCCCGAGCCCAACCCCAAAACCATGGGCTATAGCACACCGATTTGGCCCAAAAATGCCCTATTTGCTCCGTTTCGTCCGTTTGTCCACCCAAATGGCCACAAAAAGTAAAATGGACTACACTGGGTTGATCCCCAACTTTTCTGGCATGCCCCGGTCAATTTTCGGACCACAGTATGCCCGAACCCTGGGCCCATCCCTAAATCGTGGGCTATAGCACACCGATTTGGCCCGAAAATACCCCGTTCGCTCTGTTTCACCAGTTTGTCCACCCAAATGGCCACAAAAAATTAAACAGACCACACTGGGATGATCCCCAACCTCCCTGGCATGCCCCGGTCGATTTTAAGAGCACAGCACGCCCGGAACCCGGGCCCACCCCCAAAATCGTGGGCTATAGCACAGTGATTTGGCCCAAAAATGCCCCGTTCGCTCTGTTTCGTCTGTTTGTCCTCCCAAATGGCCACAAAAAATTAACGGAGTACACTGGGACTAGCCCCAACCTCCCTGACATGCTCCGGTGATTTTTGGCCTATAACATTCTCGGGCACCGAGCCCACCCCCAAAACCGTGGGATATAGTAAACCGATTTGGCCCAAAAATGCCCCGTTCGCTCCGTTTCGCCCGTTTGTCCACCCAAATGGCCACGAAAAATTAAACGAACCACACTGAGACGATCCCCAACCTCCCTGGCATGACCCAATCAATTTTCAGCCCACAGTAACTCGTACCCCGAGCCCACCCCTAAAACCGTGGGCTATAGCACACCAATTTAGCCCGAAAATGCCCCGTTTGCTCTGTTTCGCCCGTTTGTCTACACTAATGGCCACGAAAAATTAAACAAACCACACTGGGATGATCCACAACCTTCCTGACACGCCCTGGTCAATTTTCGGCCCACAGAACGCTCGGATCCTGGGCCCACCCCAAAATCGTAGGTTGTAGCACACCGATTTAGCCCAAAAATACCCCGTTCGCTATGTTTTTCCCGTTTGTCCCCCCAAATGGCCACGAAAAATTAAAAGGAACACACTGGGATGATCCCCAAACTCCCTGGCATGACCCGGTCTATTTTAAGCCCACAACACGCCCGGACCCTGAGCCTACCCCCAAAACCGTGGGTTGTAGCACATCGATTTGGCCCAAAAATGCCCCATTCGCTCTGTTTTGCCCGTTTGTCCACACAAATGGCCAAAAAAAAATAAACAGAGCACATTGGGACGATCCCCATCCTCCTTGGAACTCGGGCCCACCCCCAAAACAGTGGGCTCTAGCACACCAATTTGGCCCGAAAAAGCCCCGTTCTCTCCGTTTCACCCATTTGTCCACCTAAATGGCCACTAAAAATTAAACGGACCATAATGGGATGATCCCCAACCTCCCAAGCACGTCCCTATCATTTTTCGGCCCACAGCACGCCGGGGAACCGGGCACACCCCTAAAACTGTGGGCTATAGTACACCGATTTGGCTCAAAAATGCCCCGTCTGCTCCGTTTCATTCGTTCGTCCACTCAAATAGCCACGAAAAATTAAACAAACCACACTGGACGATCCCCAACCTCCCTGGCATGCCCCATTCAATTTTTGGCCCAAGCACGCCCGAACCCTGGGCCCACCCTAAAAACCGTAGGCTATAGCACATCGATTTATCCCAAAAATGCCCCGTTCGCTCCGTTTTGCTCGTTTGTCCACCCAAATGGCCACAAACAATTAAAAGGACCACACTAGGATGATCCCCAACCTCCCTGGTATGCCCCGGTCAATTTTTGGCCCACAGCAGGCCCGAACCCCGGGCCCACCCCCTAAACCGTGAGCTATAGCACACCAATTTTTCCCAAAAATTTTGCTCCGTTTTGCCTGTTTGTCCCCCCAAATGGCCACAAAAAATTAAACGGACCATACTGGGATGAGACCCAACCTCCCTGACACGCCCCGGGGGATTTTCAGCCCACAGCACGCCCTAATCCTGGGTCCACCCCTGAAACTGTGGGCTATAGCACACCGATTTAGCCCGAAAATGCCCCTTTCGCTCTATTTTGCCCGTTTGTCTACCCAAATGGCCACGAAAAGTTAAACGGACTACACTGGGATGATCCAACCACTCCCTAACACGCCCCGGTCATTTTTCGGCCAACAGAACACCCAAGCCCCCTTCCCACACCCAAAACCATGGGCTATAGAATACCGATTTAGCCTGAAAACACCCCGTTCGCTACGTTTCGCCCGTTTATCCCCCAAAATAGCTATGAAAAATTAAATGGGCCACATTAGGATGATCCTCAAGCTCCCTGGCACGCCTTGGTCAATTTTCAGCCCACAACACACCCGGACCCTGAGCCCACCCCCGAACCTATGGGTTATAGCACACCGATTTGGCCCGAAAATGCCTCGTTCGCTCTGTTTCGCCCGTTGTCCACCCAAATGGCCACAAAAAATTAAACTGACCACACTGGGAAGATCCCCATCCTCCCTGGCATGCCCGGATCAATTTTGGGCTACAGCACTCTCGAAACCTAGACCCACCCCCAAAATCGTGCGCTATAGCACACCGATTTGGCTCGAAAAAGCCCCGTTCGCTTTGTTTCAACTGTTTGCCCACCCAAATGGCCACGAAAATTTAAACAAACCACACTGAGATGATACCCAACCTCCCTGGCATGCCCTGGTCAATTTTTGGTCCAAGCACGCCCGGACCCCGAGCCCACCCTCAAAACCGTGGACTATAGCACACCAATTTGGCCCGAAAATGCCCTGTTCGCTCCGTTTTGCCCGTTTGTCCAGCCAAATGGCTACGAAAAATTAAACGGACCACACTAGGATGATCCCCAACCTCTCTATCACTCCCCAATCAATTTTTGGCCCACAGCACGCCCGTACCTCGGGCTCACCCCCAAAACCATGGGCTATAGCACACCGATTTGGCCCGAAAATGCACCGTTTACTCCGTTTCGCCCGTTTGTCCACCCAAAAGGCCACAAAAAATTAAATGGACCACACAGGGACAATCCCCAACCTCCCTGGAATGCCTCAGTCGATTTTTGGCCAACGGCACGCAAAGACCCCTGGGCCACCCCCGAAATCGTGGGCTATTGCACTCTGATTTGGCGCAAAAATGCCTCGTTCGCTCTGTTTCTCTCGTTTTCCCACCTAAAGGGCCCCCAAACATTAAACAGACCACACTGAGACGATCCCCAACCTCCCTAGCACGCCACGGTCAATTTTTAACCTACAGCACGCCCAGACCCCGGGCCCACCCCTAAAATCGTGGGCCATAGCACACCTATTTCTCATGAAATTTCTCTGTTCACTCCGTTTCGCACATTTGTCCATGTAAATGGCCACAAAAAAATAAATAGACCACACAGGGATGATCCCCAACCTCCCTGGCACGCCCCGGTCAATTTTTATCCCACAGCACGCCTGGACCCCGGGCCCACCCCCAAAATCGTAGGCTATAGCACACCGAGTTGGCCAAAAAAAATGATGTTCGCTCCGTTTCGCCGATTCGTCCACCCAAATGGCCACGAAAAATTAAACGTACCACACTGGGACGATCCCCAACTTTCCTGGCAAGCCCCGGTCAATTTTTGGCCCACAGCACGCTCGAAACCGTAGGCTATAGCACACCGATTTGGTCCGAAAACTCCCCATTCGCTCCATTTCGCCCGTTGTCCACCCAAATGGACACAAAAAATTAAACAGACCACATTGGGGTTATCCCTAACCTCCCATGCACGCCCCAATCGATTTTCTGCCCACAGAATGCCCGAACCCCGAGCCCACCCCCAAAATTGTGGGCTACAGCACACCGATTTGGCCCGAAAATGCCCCGTTCACTCCGTTTAGTCCGTTTGTCCACCCAAATGGCCACGAAAAATTAAACGAACCATACAGGTACGATCCCCAACCTCCCTGGCATGCCTCAATTGATTTTCGACCCACAAAATGCCTAGACCATGGGCCTACCCTTGAAATCGTGGGATATAGCACACCGATTAGGCTCGAAAATACCACGTTCACTCCGTTCCGCCCGTTTGTCCACCTTAATGGCCACGAAAAATTGAACGGACCATACTGGGATGATCCCCAACCTCCCTGACACGCCCTGGTCAATTTTCGGCCCACAGCACGCCCGAACCCCGGGCCCACCCCTAAAACTGCATGCTATAGCACACCAATTTATCTCGAAAAAGCCCCGTTCTCTATGTTTCGCCCGTTTATCCACCCAAATGTCCACAAAAAATTAAACGGAACATACTGGGACAATCCCCAACCTCCCTGGCATGCCACTATCGATTTTCAGACCACATCACGCCCGGACCCCGGGCCCAACCCTAAAATCGTGGGCTATAGAACAATGATTTGGCCAGAAAATGCCCCGTTCTCTCCGTTTTGTCCGTTTGTCCACCCAAATGGCCACAAAAAGTTAAACAAACAACACTGGGAAGATCCCCAACCTTTCAGCCACTCCCCGGTCGATTTTTGGCCCTCAACACGCCTGGACTCCAGGCCCACCCCCAAAACCGCAGGCTATAGCACATCGATTTGTCCAGAAAAAGCCCTATTTGCTTTGTTTCGCCCTTTTGTCCTCCCTAATGGCCACGAAAAATTAAACGGACCATACTAGGAAGATCCCTAACATCCCTGGCACGCCTCGGTTAATTTTTGGCCCACAGCACGCTCGAACCCGAGCCCACCCCCAAAACCGTGGGTAATAGAACACCGATTTGGCCTGAAAATGCCTCGTTCACTCCGTTTCACCCGTTTTGTCCACCCAAATGGCCACAAAAAATTGAACTGACCATACTGGGAAGATCCCCAACCTTCTTGGCATATCCTGATCTATTTTCGGCCCACAGCACCCCTGGACCGCAGGCCCACCCCCAAAAAAGTGGGCTATAGCACACCGATTTGGTTTGAAAATGCCCCGTTTGCTCTGTTTCGCCCGTTGTCCACCCAAATGGACACGAAAAAAATAAATGGACCATATTGGGATGATCCCTAACCTACCAGGCATGCCTCGATCATTTTTCTGCCCACAGCACACCCGAACCCCGGGCACACCCCCAAAACTGTGGGCTATAGCACACCGATTTAGCCTAAAAATGCCCCGTTCGCTCCATTTGTTCACCCAAATGGCGACAAATAGTTAAGCGAAATACACTGGGATGATCCCCAACTTCCCTAGAATGCGTCGATCGATTTAAGGCCCACAGCACACCCGAACCTCGGGCCCACCCCCAAAATCGTGAGCTATAACACACCGATTTAGTCCGAATATGCCCCGTTCGCGCCGTTTTACTCTGTTTCTCTCGTTTGTCCAACCAAATGGCCATGAAAAGTTAAACGGACCATACAGGGATAGTAACCAACCTCCCTGGAATGCCTCGGTTGATTTAAGGTCCACAACATGCTCGAACCCCGGGCCCACCCCCAAAACCGTGGGCTGCACACCGATTTGGCCTAAAAACACCCCATTCGCTCCGTTTCTCTTGTCTGTCAACCCAAATGGCCCTAAAAAATTAAAAGAACCATACTGGAACGATCCCCAACCTCCATGTCATGCCTTGATCAATTTAATGCCCACAGCACGCCTGGAGCTCAGGCCCACCCCCGAAACCGTGGGCTATAGCACACCTATTTGGCCCGAAAATGCCCCATTTGCTCTGTTTCGCTCATTTGTCCAACCAAATGGCCATGAAAATTTAAACGTACCACACTGGGATGTTCCCCAACCTCCCTGGCATGCTCCGACCGATTTTAGGCCCAGAACATGCCCGAACCTCGGGCCCACCCACGAAACCGTGGGATATAGCACACTGATTTGGCTCGAAAATGCTTCGTTTGCTCTATTTCGTCCGTTTGTACACCCAAATGGCCTCAAAAAATTAAACGGACCACACTAGGACGATCCCCAACCTACCTGGCATGCCCCGATCGATTTCCTGCCAACAGCATGACCGAACCCCGATAGAACACCGATTTGGCCCCAAAAAGCCTCGTTTGCCCCGTTTTGCCCCTACGAATGGCCACGAAAAATTAAACAGACCATACTGGGATGATCCTCAACCCCCTGGTACAACTCAGTCAATTTTTGGCCCACAGAAAGCCCAAATCCCTAGCCCACACCCAAAACTGTGGGCTATAGCACATCGATTTTACCCAAAAATGCCCCGTTCTTTCCATTTTGCCCGTTTGTCCACCCAAATGGCCACAAAAAATTAAATGGACCGCACTGGGATGATCCCAACCTCCCTGGCATGCCTCAATTGATTTTCATCCCACTGCACGCTCGGACCGTGGGCCCTCCCCCAAAACCGTGGGCTATAGCACCCCGATTTAGCACGAAAATGCCTCGTTTGCTCCGTTTCGTCCGTTTGTCCACCTAAATAGTCACAAAAAAATATACGGACCGCACTAGGATGATCCACAACCTCTCTGATACACCCCGGTCATTTTTATTCCCACAGAACACCCGAGCCCCCTTCCCACCCCCAAAACTCTGGGCTATAGCACACTGATTTAGCCCAAAAAACACCCTGTTCGCTACGTTTCGCCCGTTTGTCCTCCCAAATGGCCACGAAAAATTAAACGAACCACATTGGGATGATCCCCAACCTCCGTGGCATGCCCCAGTCGATTTTTGTCCCACAAAATACCCTGACCCTGAGCCCACCCCTGAAATTGTGGGTTATAGCACACTGATTTGGCCCGAAAATGCCCCGTTCGCTCTGTTTCGGTTGTTTGTCCACCCAAATGGCCACAAAATCTTAAACGGACCACACTGGGATGATCCCCATCCTCCCTGGCATACCTCGATCAATTTTGGCCCACAGCATGCCCGGAACTTGGGCCCACCCCCAAAATTGTGGGCTATAGCACACCGATTTGGCCCGAAAAAGCCCCGTTCGCTCCGTTCGTCCGTTTGCCCATCCAAATGGACATGAAAAGTTAAACAAACAATATTGGTACGATCCTTAACCCCCCTGGAATGCCCCTGTCGATTTTTGGCCCACATCACGCTCGAACCCAGAGCCCACCCTCAAAACTGTGGGCTATAGCATAGCGATTTAGCCCGAAAATGCTTTGTTCGCTCTGTTTCATCCATTTATCCACCCAAATGGCCACAAAAATTTAAAAGAACCACATTTGGATGATCCCCAACCTCCCTAGCACGCTCCGGTAGAATATCGGCCAACAACAAGCATGGAGCCCAGGTCTACCCCTAAAACCGTGGGCTATAGCACACCGATTTGGCTCGAAAATCGCTCGATAGCTTTGTTTTGCCCGTTTATCCACCCAAATGTCCACGAAAAATTAAACGGACCACATTGGGATAATCCCCAACCTCTCTGGCATGCCCCGGTTGATTTTCAGCCCATAGCACGCCCGAACCCCGGGCCCACCCCCGAAACTGCGGGCTATAGCATACTATTTAGCCCCAAAAAGCCCTGTTCTTTTTGTTTTGCCCGTTTATCCTCTTAAATGGCCACAAAAAATTAAACGGACCACACTGAGATAATCTCCAACCTCCCTGGCACGCCCCGGTAAATTTTCAGCCAGCAGCACGCCCGGACCCTCAGCCCACCCCCGAAACCTAGGGCTACAACACTCTGATTTGGTACGAAAATGCCCCATTCGCTCCGTTTCTCCCGTTTTCCACCCAAATGGACACAAAAAATTAGACAAACCACATTAGGACGATCCCTAACCTCCCAGGTATGCCCCACCCCCAAAACTGTGGGCTATAGCACACTGATTTAGCCCGAAAATGCCCCGTTCGCTCTGTTTCATCCGTTTGTCAACCCAAATTGCCACGAAAAGTTAAGTGGACAACACTGGGATGATCCCCAACTTTCCTGGAATATCCTAGTCGATTTTCGACCTACAGCACGCCCGAACCCCGGGCCCACCCTCGTAATCGTGGGCTATAGCGCACTGATTTGGCCCAAAAATACGTCGTTCGCTTCGTTTTGCCTATTTTTCCACACAAATAACCACGAAAAATTAAACGGACCACACTGGGATGATCCCCAACCTCCCTGGCATGCCTCGTTCGATTTAAGGCCCACAGCACGCCTGGACCCTGGGCCCACCCCTGAAACCATGGGCTATAGCACACCAATTTGTCCCGAAAATGCCCTGTTTACTCCGTTTCGCTCGTTTGTCCAACCACCCAAACAATTAAATGGACCATACTAGGATGATCCTCAACCTCCCTAGCACGCCCCAATCAATTTTGGCCCACAGCACGCCCGAACCTCGGGCCTCCCAAAAACCGTGGACTATAGCACACCGATTTGGCCCAAAAATGCCCCGTTCGCGCCATTTTCGTGATTTGTCCAACTAAATGGCCCCAAAAGATTAAAAAAACAACACAGGGATGATCCCCAACCTTCCAATCATGGCCCGGTTAATTTTATGACCACAGCACGCCCGGACCGTGGGCCCACTCCCAAAATCGTGGGCTATAGCACATCGATTTGTCCTAAAAATACCCCGTTTGCTTCGTTTTGCCCGTTTGTCTACCTAAGTAGCTACAAAAAATTAAATGGACCATACTGGGACGATCCCCAACCTCCCTGGCACGCCCCGATCTGGGGCCACAGCATGCTCGAACCCTGGGCCCACCCCCAAAACCGCGGGCTATAGCACACGGATTTATCCCGAAAAAGCCCCGTTTGCTTCGTTTCACCAGTTTGTCCACACAAATAGCCACGAAAAATTAAACGGACCACACTGGGAGGATCCCCAACCTCCCTAGCATGCCCCGATCAATTTTTGGCCCACAACACGCTCGAAACCCAGGCCCACCCCCAAAACCATGGGCTATAGCACACCGATTTGGCCCAAACACTCCCCGTTCGCTCCGTTTAATCCGTATGTCCACCCAAATGGCCACGAAAAGTTAAACGAACCACACTGTATGATCCCCAACCTCCATGGCACGCCCCGGTCGATTTTTGGCCCACAACACACCCGGACCCCGGGTTCACCCCCAAAACCGTGGGCTATAGCACACCAATTTGGCCCAAAAATGCTCCGTTCGCTTCATTTTGCCTGTTTGTCCACCCAAATGGCCACAAAAAATTAAACGGACCACACTGAGATGATCCCCAACCTCCCTGACACGCCCCGGATAATTTTCGGAGCACAACACGCCCGAACCCTGGGCCCACCCCCAAAACGATAGGCTATAGCACACCGATTTGGACCAAAAAAGCCCCGTTCGCTCTATTTTGCCCGTTTGTCTTCCCAAATGGCCACGAAAAATTAAAAAAACCACACTGGGATGACCCCCAACGTCCCTGGCATACTTCGGTTGATTTTCGGCCGACAGCACGCCCGGATCCTAGGCCCACCCCTGAAACCGTGGGCTATAGCATACCGATTTGGCCTGAAAATGCCCCGTTCACTCTGTTTCGCCCGTTGTCCACCCAAATGGACACAAAAATTTAAACGGACCATATTGGGCTAATCTCTAACCTCTTAGGCACGCCTCAGTAGATTTTCTGCCCACAGCACACTTGGACCCCGATCCCACCCCCAAAATCGTGGGCTGTAGCACACCGATTTGTCCTAAAAATACCCCGTTTGCTTCGTTTTTCCCGTGTGTCTACCTAAATAGCTACGAAAAATTAAATGGACCACACTGGGACAATCCCCAACCTCCCTGGCATACCCCGGTTGATTTTCGGCCGACAGCACGCCCGGATCCTAGGTCCACCCCTGAAACCGTGGGCTATAGCATACCGATTTGGCCTGAAAATGTCCCGTTCACTCTGTTTCGCCCGTTGTCCACCCAAATGGACACAAAATTTAAACGGACCATATTGGGATAATCTCTAACCTCCTAGCCACGCCTCGGTTAATTTTCTGCCCACAGCACACCTGGACCCCGATCCCGCCCCCAAAATCGTGGGATATAGCACACCGATTTGGCCTGAAAATGACCCGTTCGCTTGTTTCGTACGTTTGTCCACCCAAAAGGCCACAAAAAGTTAAGCGAACTAGACTGGGATGATCCCCAACCTCCCTGGCACGCTCCAGTCGATTTTTGAGCCACAGCACTCCCGAACCTTAGGCCTACCCCCAAAATCGTGGGCTATAGCACACCAATTTTTTTTGAATATGCCCCGTTCGTACCATTTCACCCGTTTATACACCCAAATTACCACGAAAAAATAAACGGACCACATTGGGAGGATCCCCAACCTTCCTGGCATGGATCGGTGGATATAAGGCCCACAGCACGCCTGGACCCCGGGCCCACCCCCAAAACCGTGGGCTATAGCACACCAATTTGGCCCAAAAATGCCCCTTTCGCTCCGTTTCGCTCCTTTATCCAACCAAAGGGCCCCAAAAAAATAAACGGACCACACTGGGATGATCCCCAACATCCCTGACATACCCCAATCGATTTTTCACATACAACACGCCTGGACCCCGATCCCACCCCCAAAACCGTGGGCTATGGGACACCTATTTGGCCTAAAAATGCCCCGTTCTCTCTATTTCACCCGTTTTTCCACCCAAAAGGCCACAAAAAATAAAATGGACCTCACTGGGATGATCCCTAACTTCCCTGGCATGCACCAGTCGATTTTTGGCCCACAGCACGCCCGTACCCATGGACTCTTAAAATCGTGGGCTATAGCACACCGATTTGGCCCGAAAACGCCCCGTCCGGGCCTTGTTACTCGTTTGTCCACCCAAAAAATTAAACGGACCACAATGGGACGATCCCTAACCTCCAAGTCATACCTCGGTCAATTTTCTGCCCACAGCACGCCCGAACCCCGGGCCCACCCTCAAAATCGTGGGCTATCGCACACCGATTTGGCCCAAAAATGCCCCGTTTGCTCCGTTTCGCCCGTTTGTCCACCCAAATGGCCACAAAAAATTAAAAGGACCACACTGGGATGATCCTCAACCTCCCTGTCATACCCCGTTCGATTTTTGGCCCACAGAACGCCCAAAAACTGGGCCTACCCCCAAAACTGTGGCTATAGCACACCTATTTGCCCCGAAAATGCCCCGTTCGCACTGTTTTGCCCGTTAATATCCCCAAATGGCCACAAAAAATTAAACGGACTGCACTGGGATGATCCCCAACCTCCCTGACATGCCTCGATCAATTTTCACCCCAAAGCACGCCCGGACCCCGGGCCCACCCCCAAAACCGTGGGCTATAACACACCGATTTGGCCCGAAAATGCCTCATTCGCTCCGTTTCGCCCGTTGTCATCCCAAATGGTGATGAAAAATTAAATGGACCACACTGGGATGATCCTATACCTCCCAGGAACTCCCTAGTCGATTTTTCACCCACAGCACACCCGGACCCCGAGCCCACCCCCAAAACCGTGGGCTATAGAACATCGATTTGGAATGAAAATGCCCTGTTCGCTCCGTTTTGCCTGTTTGTCCTACGAAATGACCACAAAAAATTAAACGGACCATATTGGGACGATCCCCAATCTCCCTTTCACGCCCTTGTCAAATTTTTGCCCACAGCATGCCCAGACCCTAGGCCTACCCCCAAAATAGTGGGCTATAGCAGACCGATTTGGCCCGAAAATGCCTCGTTCGCTTCTTTTCGCCTATTTGTCCCCCAACTGGCCATAAAAAATTAAACGGACCACACTGTGATGATCCCCAACCTCCCTGGCATGTCCCGGTCGATTTTTCTCCCACAACACGCCAAAACCCCGGGTCTACCCCCAAAACAGTGGGCTATAGCACACTAATTTGGCCCAAAAATGCCCTGTTCGCTCTATTTCACCCGTTGTCCACCCAAATGGACACGAAAAATTAAACAGACCATATTGGGATGATCCCCAATCTCCCTTGCATGCCTCGGTCGATTTTTTTCCCATAGCACACCGATTTGGCCCGAAAAAGCCCCGTACGCTACGTTTCACCCGTTTGTCCACCCAAATGGCCACGAAATATTAAACGAACCACACTGGGACGGTCTATAACCTCCCTGGCACGCCTCGGTCGATTTTCGGCCCACAGGACGCCAGGACCCCAGGTCCACCACCGAAATTGTGGGCTATATCACACTGATTTGGCCCGAAAATGCCCCGTTCGCTTTGTTTCGCCCGTTGTCCACCCAAATGGACACGAACAATTAAACAGACCACATTGGGACGACACCTAATTTCCCAGGCATGCACTGGTCAATTTTTTGCCCACAGCACGCTCGGACCTCGGGCCCACCCCCGAAACCGTGGGCTATAGCACACCAATTTGTCCCGAAAATGCCCCATTCGCTCTGTTTCATTCGTTTGTCCACCCAAATGGCCACAAAAAGTTAAACAAACCACACTGGGATGATCCCCAATCTCCTTGACATGCCCCGGTCGATTTTTGGCCTACAGCACGCCCGGACCCTGAGCCCACCCCCAAAACGGTGGGCTATAGCACACTAATTTGGCTCGAAAATGCCCCGTTTCCCCCGTTCGCTCCGTTTTGCCCGTTTGTCCACCCAAATGGCCACAAAAAATTAAACGAACCACATTGGGATGATCCCCAACATTCCTGACACGCCCCTGTTAATTTTCCGCCCAAAGAACGCCCAGACCCCAGGCCCACCCCCGAAATCGTGGGCTATGGCACCCCGATTTTGCCCAAAAATGCCTTGTTCGTTCTGTTTCGCCCATTTGTCCCTCTAAATGGGCACGAAAAATTAAACGAACCACCCTGGGACGATCCCCAACCTCCCTGACACACCCCGATCGATTTTTGGCCCACAGCATGCCCGTACCCCGGGCCCACCCCCAAAACCGTTGGCTATTGCACACCGATTAGGCCTGAAAATTCCCCGTTCGCTTCATTTCGTTCGTTTGTCCAAGTAAATGGCCCCTAAAAATTAAACGGACCACACTGGGACGATCCCCAACCTCCCTGCCACGCCTTGGTAAATTTTCGGCCCACAGCACGCCCGGGCCAACCCCTAAAACCGTGGGGCTATAGCACACTGATTTGGCCCGAAAATGCCCTGTTCTCTCTATTTCGCCCGTTTGTCCACCCAAATGGCCACAAAAAATAAAACAGACTATACTGGGACGATCCCTATCCTTCCTGGCACGCCCCAGTCGATTTTTGACCTACAGCACGCCCGAACCTCGGTCCCCCAAAAACTGTGGGCTGTAGCACACCGATTTAGCCTAAAAATGCCTAAAAATACCCCGTTCGTACCATTTTGCTCGTTTGTCCACCCAATAAATTAAACAAACCACACTAGGACGATCCCCAACCTCCCAGGCAAGCCCCGATTGATTTTTGGCCCACTGCACACCCAGTCCCCAGGCCCACCCCTGAAACCGTGCTCTTTAGTACATCGATTTGGCCTAAAAATGCCCCGTTCTCTCTGTTTTGCACGTTTGTCCACCATAATGGCGACGAGAAGTTCAACGGACCACACTGGGACGATCCCCAACCTCCTTGGCGTGCTTCGATCAATTTGTGGCCCATAAAATGCCCTAACCCCAGGCCCACCCCCGAAATCGTGGGCTATAGCACACCAATTTGGCCCGAAAATGCCCCGTTCGCTCGGTTTCACCCGTTTGTCCACCCAAATGGTCACAAAAAATTAAAAGGACCACACTGGGATGATCCCTAACCTCCCTGGCATGCCCTGGTCGATTTTCAGCCCGCAGCACGCTCGGACCCCATGCCCACCCCCAAAATCGTGGGCTATAGATTAAGACGATCCCTAATCTCCTAGGCATGCGTGGTCAATTTTTTGCACACAACACGCTCGTACCCTGGGTTCACCCCCAAAACCGTGGGCTATAGCACACCAATTTGTCCCGAAAATGCCCCGTTCACTCTGTTTCGTTCGTTTGTCCACCCAAATGGCCATAAAAAGTTAAACGAACCACACTGGGATGATCCCCAATCTTCTTGGCACACCCCGATCGATTTTTGTCCCACAGCACGCCCGGACTCCGGGCCCACTCCCAAAATTGTGGGCTATAGCACACTGATTTGGCCCAAAAATGCCCCGTTCGCTCCGTTTTGCCCGTTTGTCCACCCAAATGGCCACAAAAAATTAAACAGACCACACTGGGACGATCCCCAACCTCCCTGACATGCCTCGGTCACTTTTCCGCCCACAGACTACCCAGACCCCAGGCCCACCCCCGAAATCGTGGGCTATGGCACATCGATTTTTCCCAAAAATGCCTTGTTCGTTCTGTTTCACCCATTTGTCCCTCTAAATGGCCACAAAAAATCAAACGTACCACCCTGGGACGATCCCCAACCTCCCTGGCATGCACCGGTCAATTTTTGGCCCACTGAACGCCCGTACCCTGGGCCCACCCCCAAAACCATTGGCTATTGCACACCGATTTGCCCCAAAAATTCCCCGTTCGCTTTATTTCGCCCGTTTGTCCATTCAAATGGCCACAAAAAATTAAACGGACCACATTGGGACGATCCCCAACCTCACTAGTATGTTCCAATCAATTTTTGGCCTACAGCACACCCGGACCCCGGGTGCACCCCCAAAACCGTGGGCTATTGAACACCAATATGGCTCAAAAATGCCCCGTTCGCTCCGTTTCATCCGTTTGTCCACCCAAATGGCCACAAAAAGTTAGACGAACTGCACTGAGAAGATCCCCAATCTCCAGAACACGCCCCGGTCGATTTTCGGCCAACATCACTCCCGGACCCCGGGCCCACCCCAAAAATCATGGGCTATAACACACCGATTTGGCCCAAAAATGCCCTGTTCGCTCTGTTTTGCCCGTTTGTCCACCCAAATGGCCACGAAAAATTAAATAGACCACACTGGGACGATCCCCAATCTCCCTGGCACGCCCCGATCGATTTTTGTCCCACAGCACGCCCGGACCTTGGGTCCACCCCCAAAACCGCAGGCTATAGCACACCGATTTAGCCTGAAAAAGCCCGATTCACTCCGTTTTGCCCGTTTGTCCACCCAAATGGCCACGAAAAATTAAACGGACCACACTGGGATGATCCCAACATCCCTAGCTTGCCCCGGTCAATTTTTGGTCCACTGCACGCCAGTCCCCGAATCCTCCACAACAACCGTTGGCTATAGCACACCGATTTGGCCCGAAAATGCCTCATTCTCTCCATTTTGCCCGTTGTCCACCCAAATGGACACAAAAAATTAAACGGACCATATTGGGATGATTCTTAACCCCCTATACAGGCCCCGATCGATTATCTTCCCACAGTACGCCCGAACCCCAGGCCACCCCCAAAATAGTGGGCTATAGCACACCGATTTGGCCTTAAAATGCCTCTTTCACTCTGTTTCATCCATTTGTCCAGCCAAATAGCCACTAAAAGTTAAGCGAACCACGCTGGGACGATCCCCAACCTCCTCGGTATGCCCCAATCAATTTTTGGCCCACAACACGCCCGAACCCCGGGCCCACGCCCAAAATCATCGGTTCCGTTTTGCTCATTTCACCACCCAAATGACCATAAAAAATTAAACGAACCACACTGGGATGATCCCCAACCTCCCTTCCATGCCTCGTTCGATTTAAGGCCCACAGCACGCCAAGACCCTTGGCCCACCCCCGAAACCGTGGGCAATAGCACATCGATTTGGCTCGAAAATGCCCCGTTCACTCCATTTCGCTCGTTTGTCCAACCAAATGTCCCCAAAAAAATAAAAGGACCACACTGGGATGATCCCCAACCTCCCTGGCACGCCCTGATAAATTTTTGGCCACAGCACGCCCAGGCCAACCCCCAAAACCATGGGCTATAGCACACCAATTTGGCCTGAAAATGCCCCGTTCTCTCCGTTTCACCCGTTCGTCCACCCAAATGGCCACGAAAAATTAAACAGACCATACTAGGATGATCCATAACCTTCCTGGCATGCCCCAGTCAATTTTTGAACTACAGGACACCCGAACCCCAGGCCCCCCAAAACCGAGGGCTCTAGCATATTGATTTGGCCCAAAAATACCCCGTCCATGCCGTTTTGTTTGTTTGTCCACCCAAAAAATTAAACAAACCTAACTGGGATGATCCCCAACCTTCGAGGCACGCCCCGATTGATTTTTGTCCCACAACACGCCCAAACCCCTGGCCCACCCCTGAAACCGTGGGGTTTAGCACATCGATTTGGCCCAAAAATGCCACGTTCTCTCCGTTTCGCCCGTTTGTCTACCCAAATGGCGACGAGAAATTAAACGGACCATACTGGGATGGTCCCCAACCTCCCTGGCGCGCTCCGATCAGTTTTTGGCCCACAACATGCCTTAACCCTGAGCCCACCCCCAAAATCATGGGCTATAGCATACCAATTTGGCCCGAAAATGCCCCGTTCGCTCCTTTTTCGCCCGTTTGTCCACCCAAATGGCCACAAAAAATTAAATAGACCACACTGGGACGATCTCCAACCTCCCTAGCATGCCCTGGTTGATTTTTAGCCCACAGCACGCTCGGACCCCGTGCCCACCCCCAAAACCGTGGGCTATAACACACTGATTTGACCCGAAAATGCCTTGTTTGCTCCGTTTCGCCTGTTTGCCCACCCAAATTGCGACAAAAAATTAAATGAACCACACTAGAATAATTCCCAACCTCCCTGGCAAACCCCGATCAATTTTTGGCCCACAGCACGTCGGACCCTGGGCCCACCCCCAAAACCGTGGGCAATAGAATACCGATTTGGCCAAAAAATGCCTCGTTCGCTCCGTTTAGCCCATTTGTCCACCCAAATGGACACAAAAAATTAAACGGACCACACTGGGATGATCCCCAACCTCCCTGGCACGCCCCGGTCAATTTTTGGCCCAAAGCACGCCCGGATCCCGAGCCCACCTACGAAACTATGGGCTATAGCACACTGATTTGACCCAAAAATGCCTCGTTCTCTCCGTTTCGCCCGTTTGTCCACCCAAATGGCCATAAAAAATAAAACAAACCACACTGGGATGATCCCCAACCTCCCTGGCATGCCCCGGTTGATTTTTGGCCCACAGCATGCCTGACCCTGGGCCCACCCCTGAAATCGTGGGCTATAGAACACCGATTTGGCCCAAAAATGCCCCGTTCACTCCGTTTTGCCCGCTTGTCCACACAATTGGCCGCAAAAAATTAAACGGACCACATTGGGATGATCCCAACCTTCCTGGCAAGCCCCGATCTATTTTTAGCCCATAGCACGCCCAGACCCTGGACCTTCCCCTGAAACCGTGGGCTATAGCACACCAATTTGGCCCGAAAATACCCCGTTTGCTTTGTTTCACCCGTTTGTCCACCCAAATGGCCACGAAAAATTAAACAGACCATACTGGGATAATCCCCAACCTTTCTGGCACACCGATCAATTTTTGACCCATAGCACGCTTGGACCCCGGGCCCATTCCCGAAACCGTGGGCTCCAAAATGCCCCGTTCTCTCCGTTTTGCACGATTGTCCCCCTAAATGGACACGAAAAAATAAACGGACCACACTTGGACGATCCCCAGCCTCCCTGGCACGCCCTGGTCAATTTTTGTCCCACAACATGGACCCCGGACCCACCCCCAAAACTGTGTGCTAAAGCACACCGATTTGGCCCAAAAATGTCCCGTTCGCTCTATTTTGCCTGTTTGGCCACCCAAATGGCCACGAAAAATAAAACGGACCACACTAGGACGATCCCAACCACCCTAGTATACCACTGTCAATTTTTGGACCACAGCAAACCCAGACCTCGGGCCCACCCCCAAAACCGTGGGTTATAGAACACCGATTTGGCCAGAAAATGCCCCGTTTGCATCGTTTGACCACCCAAATGGCCACGAAAAATAAAACGGACCACACTGGGATGATCCCAAAACTCTCTGGTATGCCTGAGTTGATTTTTGGCCCACAGTATGCGGACACCGGGCCCACCCCCAAAATCGTGGGCTATAGAACACCGATTTGTCCCGAAAATGCCCCGTTCGCTCTATTTTGCCCATTTGTCCACCCAATTGGCCACGAAAAATTGAACGGAACACATTGGGACGATCCCCAATCTCTCTGGCAAGCCCCGATCAATTTTCAAACCACAGCACGTCCGAACCCCGAGCTCACCCCCAAAACCATGGGCTGTAGCACACCAATTTGGCCCGAAAACACCCTATTCGCTTTGTTTCGCCTGTTTGTCCCCCCAAATGGCTCCAAAAAATTAAACGAACCACACTAGGATGATCCCCAACCTCCCGAACACACCGAACCCCGAGCCTACCCCCGAAATCGTGGGCTATAGAACACCAATCTGGCACGAAAATGCCCCATTTTCTCTGTTTTAACCGTTTGTCCACCCAAATGGCCACAAAAAATTAAACGGACCACACTGGGATGATCCCTTGCCTTCCTGTCACACCCGGTTGATTTTGGCCCACAACACGCTTGGACCCCGGGCCGACCCCAAAAACCATGGACTATAGCACACCTATTTGTCTCAAAAATATCCCATTCGCTTTATTTCGCATGTTTGTCCCCCCAAATGGACACAAAAAATTAAACGAACCACAATGGGACAATCCCCAGCCTCCCTGGCATGCCCTGGTCAATTTTTAGCACACAGCATGCCCAGACCCCGAGCCCACCCCCAAAGCTGTGGGCTATAGCACATCGATTTGGCCCAAAAATGCCCCATTCGCTCCATTTCGCCAGTTTGTCCACCCAAATGACCATGAAAAAATAAATGGACCACACTGGGATGATCCCCAACCTCCCTGGCATGCCCCGGTTGATTTTTGTCCCATAGCACACCAGACCCCGATCCCACCCCCAAAACCGTGGGCTATAGAACACTGATTTGGCCTGAAAATGTCCCGTTCGCT
Source organism: Capsicum pubescens (assembly GCA_030864215.1). Taxonomy (NCBI): domain Eukaryota; kingdom Viridiplantae; phylum Streptophyta; class Magnoliopsida; order Solanales; family Solanaceae; genus Capsicum; species Capsicum pubescens. The sequence goes on from CM061542.1 coordinate 3,748,153, forward strand.
CTGTTTTACCCATTTGTCCACCCAAATGGCCACAAAAAATTAAACGGACCACACTGGGACAATTCCAAACCTTTCTCGCCCACCCGGTCGATTTTTAGCCCACAGCACGCTTGGACCCCGGGTCCACCCCCAAAACCGTGGGTTATAGCACACTGATTTGGCTCGAAAACGCCCCGTTCGCTCCGTTTCGCATGTTTGTTCCCCCAAATGGACGCAAAAAGTTAAACGGACCACACTGGGGCGCCCTGGTCAATTTTTGGCCCACAGCACGCCCGAACCCCGGGCCCACCCACAAAACTGTGGGCTATAGCACACCAATTTGGTCCAAAAATGCCCCGCTCGCTTCGTTTTGCCACCCAAATGGCCACAAAAAATAAAATGGACCTTACTAGGATGATTCCCAACCTCCCAGGCATGCCACGATTGATTTTTGGACCACAGCATGCCCAGACCCCGATCCCACCCCCTAAACCGTGGGCTATAAAACACCGATTTAGCCAGAAAATGCCCCGTTAGCACTGTTTCGCCCGTTTGACCACCCAAATGGCCACAAAAAATAAAACGGACCACACTGGGATGGTCCCAACCCCCATGGCGCACCTCGGTCAATTTTCGGCCAATAGCACGCCGGACCCCGGGCCCACCCCCAAAACCGTGGGCTATAGAACACCAATTTGGCCCGAAAATACCCCATTCACTCCGTTTCGCCGCTTTGTCCACCCAAATAGACACAAAAAATAAAACGGAACACACTGGGACGATCCCCAACCACCCTGGCATGCTCCGGTTAAATTTTGGTATACAGCACGCCCGGATCCCGGGCTCACCCCCAAAACTGTGGGCTATAGCACACCAATTTGACCCAAAAATGCCCCGTTCACTCTATTTTGCTCGTTTGTCCACCCAAATGGCCACGAAAAATAAAACAAACCACACAGAGACGATTCCTAACCTCCCTGCCACATCTCGGTTGATTTTTTGACCCACAGAATGTCGGACCCCAGGCCCACCCCTAAAATCATGGGCTATAGAACACCGATTTGGCCCGAAAATTCCCCGTTCACTCTGTTCTGCCCGTTTGTCCACCCAATTAGCCACGAAAAATTAAACGGACCACATTAGGACGATCCCTAACCTCCCTGGCATGCCCCGGTCGATTTTTTGCCCACAGCACGCCCAAATCCCGGGCCCACCCCCGAAGCCATGAGCTATAGCACACCGATTCGGCCCGAAAACACCCCGTTCGCTTTGTTTCACCCGTTTGTCCCTCCAAATGGCTCCAAAAAATAAATGGACCATACTGGGATGATTCCCAACTTCCCTGGCATGCCCTAGTTGATTTTAGGACCACAGCACATCGGACCCCGAGCCCACCCCCGAAACCATGGGCTATAGAACACCGATTTGGCCTGAAAATGCCCCGTTCGCTCTGTTTCACCCGTTTGTCCACACAAATGGCCACGAAAAAATAAACGGACCACACTGGGACGATCCCCATCCTTCTTGGCACACCCGATCGATTTTCGGCCCCCAGCACGCCTTGACCCCAGGCCCACCCCCAAAACCGCGAGCTATAGCACACCAATTTGGCCCGAAAATGCCCTGTTTGCTCCGTTTTGCACGTTTGTCCCCCCAAATGGATACAAAAAATTAAACGAACCACACTGGGATGATCCCCAGTCTCCCTGGCAAGCCCTGGTCAATTTTTGGCCCACAGCACGCCTGGACCCCAGTCCCATCCCCAAAACTGTAGGCTATAGCACATCGATTTGGCCCGAAAATGCCCCATTCGCTCCGTTTCGCCAGTTTGTCCATCCAAATAACCACAAAAATTAAAACGGACCACACAAGAATGATCCCCAACCTCCCTGGCATGCCAAAATCGATTTTTGGAGAACATCACGCCCAGACCCTGGGCCCACACCCAAAACTGTGGGCCATAGCACACCGATTTGGCCTGAAAATGCCCCGTTCGCAATGATTTGCCCGTTTGTCCACCTAAATGGTCACGAAAAATAAAACAGACCACACTGGGATGATCCCCAACCTCCCTGGAATGCCTCCGTTAATTTTTGACTCACAGCACCCCCGGATCTCGGGCCCACCTACAAAACAATGGGCTGAGGCACACCGATTTGGCTCGAAAATGCCTCGTTCGCTCAATTTCTCCTGTTTGTCCACCTAAATGGCCACAAAAAATTAAAGGGACCATACTGGAATGATCCCCAACCTCCCTGACATGCCCCGGTCAATTTTTGGACCACAGAACACCTGAACCCCAGGCCCACCCCCGAAATCGTGGGGTATAACACATCAATTTGTCCCGAAAATGCCCCGTTCGCTCCGTTTCGCCTATTTGTCCCCCCAAATGGCCACAGAAAATTAAAAAGATCATACTGGGATAATCCCCAACCTCCCTGGCACACCCCAGCTGAATTTTGGCCCACAGCACTCCTAGACCCCGACCCACCCCCAAAATCGTGGGCTATTGCACACCGATTTGGCTTGAAAAAGCTCTATTCGCTCTGTTTCGCCCGTTTGTCTACTTAAATGGCCATAAAGAATTAAACTGACTGCACTGGGATGATCCTCAACCTCCCTGGCACTACCCTGTTAATTTTCGGCCCACAGCACGCCCAGACACCAGGTCCACCCCAAAAAATGTGGGCTATAGCATACCGATTTGGCCCGAAAACTCCCCGTTCGCTCCGTTTCATCCGTTTGACCACCCAAATGGCCACGAAAAGTTAAATGAACCACGCTGGGATGATCCCTAACCTCCCTGGCACGTCCCGATCAATTTTCGACCCACATCACGCCCGGGCCGACCCCCAAAACCGTGGGTTATATCACACCGATTAGGCTCGAAAATGCCCCATTTGCTTCGTTTTGCCCGTTTGTCCACCCAAATAGCGATGAAAAATCAAAGGGACCAGAGTGGGACGATCCCCAACCTCCCTGGAATGCCTCGGTCAATTTTTGGCTAACTTCATGCCCGAACCCTTGGGCCACCCCCAAAACTGCGGGTTATAGCACACCGATTTGGCCCGAAGAAGCCTTGTTCGCTCCATTTCGCCCATTTGTCCACCCAAATGGCCACAAAAAATTAAACGGACCATATTGGGATGATCCTTAACCTCCTAGGCACGCCTCGGTTGATTTTTTGCCCACAGTATGCCCAGACCACGGGCCCACCCCCGATAGCACCCTGATTTGGCCCGAAAATGCCTCGTTCGCTCTATTTTTTGCGTTTGTCCAACCAAATGGTCACAAAAAGTTAAGCGGACCACACTGGAACGATACCCATCCTCCCTGGCATGCCCCATTCTATTTTTGTCCCACAGCACGCCCGGACCCCGAGACCACCCCCGAAATCATGGTCTATAGCACACCGATTTGGCCCAAAAATGACCCGTTAGCTCCGTTTCGCTCGTTTCTCCACCCAAATGACCACGAAAAATTAATCAAACCATACTGGAATGATCCCCAACCTCTCTGGAATGTCTCAGAAGATTTAAGGGCCACAGCACGCCCGAACCTCGAGCCCACCGCTGAAACCGTGGGCTATAACACACCAATTTGGCCCGAAAACCCTCTGTTCGCTTCGTTTCTCCCGTCTGTAGACCCAAATGGCCACGAAAAATTAAACAGACCATACTGGGAAGATCCCCAACCTCTCTGGCATGCCCCGGTTGATTTTTGGCCCACAAAATACTCGAACCCAGGGGACACCCCTAAAACCGCGAGCTATAGCACACCAATTTGGCCCAAAAAGCCCCGTTCACTCCGTTTTGCCCGTTTAACTACCCAAATGGCCACAAAAAATTAAACGGACCACACAGGGATGATCCCCAACCTCCCTGGAATGCCCCGATTGATTTTCGGCCCACAACACCCCAGACCCAGGACCACCCCTAAAACCGTGGGCTATAGCACACCAATTTGGCCTGGAAAACTCCCCGTTCGCTCCATTTCATTAGTTTGTCAACCCAAATGGCCACGAAAAGTTAAAAGACCCACACTAGGATGATCTCTAACCTCCCAGGTACGCCTCTATCGATTTTTGGCTCGCAGAACGCCCATACCCCAGGTCCACTCCCGAAACCGTGGGTTATTGCACACCGATTTGGCCCGAAAATACCCTGTTCGCTTCATTTCGCTTATTTGTCCACCCAAATGGCCACAAAAAATTAAACAGACCATACTGAGATGATCCCCAACCACCCTGACATGCCCCGATCAATTTTCAACCCACAGAACTCCCGAACCCCGGGGCCACCCCCAAAACCGCAGGCTATAGCACACCGATTTCGCCCAAAAAGCCCCATTCACTCCGTTTCGCCCGTTTGTCTACCCAAATATCCACAAAAAATTTAATGGACCATACTGGGATGATCCCCAACCTTCCTGGAGTGCCTCGGTCGATTTTTGGCCCACAGCACGCCCGAACCCCAGGCCCACCCGCAAAACCGTGGGAAATAGCACACAGATTTGGCACGAAAACTCCCCGTTCACTCTGTTTCATCCGTTTGTCCACCCAAATGGAAACGAAAATTTAAACGAATCACACTGGGATGATCCCTAACCTCTCCGGCATACCCCGGTCAATTTTCGGCCAACAGCACGCCTGAAAACCTGGACCACCCCCAAAACCGTGGGCTATAGCACACCGATTTGGCTCAAAAATGCCTCGTTCGCTCCGTTTTTCCCGTTTGTTCACCCAAATGGCCACGAAAAAAAAAACGGACCACATTGGGATGATCCCCAATTTCCCTGGCATGCCCTAGTCAATTTTTGGCCCACAAAACGCCCGGACCCTGGGCCCACCCCCGAAATCATGGGCTATGGCACACTGATTTGGCCTGAAAAAGGCCCGTTAGCTCCGTTTTGCCCGTTTATCTACTAAAATGGCCACAAAAAATTAAACAGACAACATTGGGACGATCCCCAACCCTACTGGCACGCCCCGATCGATTTTCGGCCCACAGCACGCCCGTATCCTGGGTCCACCCCCGAAACCGTGGGAAATAGCACACCAATTTGGCTCGAAAAGGCCCCGTTCGCTCCGTTTTTCCCGTTGTCCACCCAAATAGACATATAAAATTAAACGGACCACATTGGGACGATCCCTATCCTCCCAGGCATGCGCCGGTTGATTTTTTTCCCACAGAACACCCGGACCCCGGGCCCACCCCTGAAATCGTGGGCTATAGCACACCGATTTGGCTCGAAAATGTCCCGTTTGCTCCATTTCGTCCGTTTGTCCACCCAAATGGCCATGAAAAGTTAAGCAAACCACACTGGGACGATCCCCAACCTCCCTAGCACACCCCAGTTGATTTTTTTCCAAAGCACGCTCGGACCCCGGGCCCACCCCCAAAAATGTGGGCTATAGAAGACCAATTTGGCGCGAAAATGCCCCGTTTGCTCTATTTCGCCCGTTTCTCCACCCAAATGACCACAAAAAATTAAACGGACCATACTAGGATGATCTCCAACCTCCCTAGCATGCCTCGATCGATTTAAGGCCCACAGAACGCCCGAACCCCGGGTACACTCCCGAAATCGTGGGCTATAGCACACCGATTTGGCCCGAAAATGCCCTTTTTGCTCCGTTTCGCTCATTTGTCCAACCAAATGGCCCCAAAAAATTAAACGGACCACAATGGGATGATCCCCAACCTCCCTGGCATGCCCCGGTCAATTTTTGGCCCATAGCACACCCGGGCCCAACCCCAAAACCGTGGGCTATTGCACACCAATTTGGCTCGAAAATACCCTGTTCTCTCCATTTTGCTCGTTTATCCGTCCAAATGGCCACAAAAATTAAAACGGACCACACAGGGATGATCCCTAACATTTCTAGCATGCCCCAGTCAATTTTCAACCTATAGCTTGCCCGGACTCCGGGCTCCCCCAAAAACGTGGGCTATAGTACATTAATTTGGCCCAAAAATACCCTGTTCGCGCTGTTTTGCTCATTTGTCCACCCAAAAAATTAAACAGACCACACTGGGACGATCCCAAGCACGCCCCGGTAGATTTTCTACGCACAACACGCTTGACCCCCGGGCCCACCCCTGAAACCGTGGGTTATAGCACATTGATTTGGCTCGAAAATGCCCCCTTCGCTCTGTTTTGCCCGTTTGTCCACCCAAATGGCAACGAAAAAATAAATGGACCATATTGGGATGATCCCCAACTTCCTTGGCAAGCCCCAGTCGAATTTTGGCCCACAGCACGCTCGGACCCTGGGCCCACCTCCAAAACCGTAGGCTATAGCACACCGTTTTGGTCTAAAAAAGCCCCGTTCGCTTCGTTTCGCCTGTTTGCCAACTCAAATGGCCATGAAAAATTAAACATACCACATTAGGACGATCTCCAACCCCACTGGCACGCCCCGGTAAATGTTTCGCCCACAGCACGCCCGGACCCCGGGTCCACCCCTAAAACCGTGGGCAATAGCACACTGATTTGGCTCAAAAATGTCCAGTTCGCTCCTTTTCACCTGTTGTCCACCCAAATGGACACAAAAAATTAAACGGACCATATTGGGACAATCCTTAACCTCCCAGGCATGCCCCGGTTAATTTTTTGCCTGCAGCATTCCCGGACCCTGGGCCCACCCCCAAAACCGTGGGCTATAGCACACCGATTTGGCTCAAAAATGCCCCGTTTGCTCCGTTTCGTCCGTTTGTCCACCCAAATGGCCACAAAAAGTTAAGCGGACCACACTGGGACGATCCCAACCTCCCTAGCACACCCCAGTCAATTTTTGGCCTACAACATGCCCGGACCCCGGGCTCGCCCCCGAAACCGTGGGCTAAGCAGATCGATTTGGCCCGAAAATGCCCCGTTTGCTTTGTTTCGCCCGTTTCTCCACCCAAATGACCACAAAAAAATTGAATGGACCACAATGGGACGATCCCCAACCTCCCTAGCATGCCTTGGTCGATTTAAGGCCCACAGCACGCTCAAACCCTGGGCCCACCCCCAAAACCGTGGGCTATAGCACACCGATTTGGCCCGAAAATACCTTTTTTGCTCCGTTTTGCTCGTTTGTCCAACTAAATGGCCCCAAAAAATTAAACGGACCATAATGGGATGATCCCCAACCTCCCTGGCACGTTCCGGTCAATTTTTGGCCGACAGCACGCCCGAACCCCGGGCTCAACCCCAAAACCGTGGGCTATGGCACACCGATTTGGTCCGAAAATACCTCATTCTCTCCATTTTGCTCGTTTGTTCGCCCAAATGGCCACAAAAAATTAGACGGACCACACTGGGATGATCCCTAACCTCCCTGGCATGCCCTAGTTGATTTTCGACTAATAGCATGCCCGGACTCCGCCCCCCCAAAACCGTGGGCTATAGCACACCGATTTGGCCCAAAAATACACCGTTCGCACTATTTTGCTTATTTGTCCATCCAAAAAAGTAAATGGACTACACTGGGACGATCCTAAACATTCCAAGCACACCCCGGTTGATTTTATGCCCACAACATGCTCGAACCCTGAGCCCACCCCTAAAATCGTGGGCTATAGCACACCGATTTGGCCCGACAATGCCCCGTTCACTCCATTTTGTCCGTTTGTCCACCCAAATGGCCAGAAAATATTCAACGGACCACACTGGGATGATCCCCAATGTCCCTGGCACACGCCGATCGATTTTTGGCCCACAGTACGCCCAAAACCTAGGCCCACCCCCGAAACTGTGGGGTATAGCCCACCAATTTGCCCCAAAAATGCCCCGTTCGCTCCGTTTTGCCTGTTTGTCTCCCCAAATCGCCACAAAAAAATAAACGGACCACTCTAGGATGATCCCCAACCTCCCTGGCATGCCCCAATTTATTTTCGGCCCACAGCACGACCGAACCCCGGGCCCACCCTCAAAACCGTGGGCTATAGCACACAAATTTGGCCCAAAAATGCCCCGTTCGCTCGGTTTTGCTCGTTTGTCCACCCAAATGGCCACGAAAAATTAAACGGACCGCACTGGGACAATCCCCAATCACCCTTGCATGCCCCGGTTAATTTTTGAACCACATCACACCCGGAACCTGGGCCCACCACCAGAACCGTGGGCTATAGCACACCGATTTGGCCCGACAATGTCCTGTTTTCTCTATTTCGCCCGTTTGTCCACCCATATAGCCACAAAAAATTAAACCAACTGCACTGGTACGATCCCTAACCTTCTTGGCATGCCCCGATCAATTTTCAGCCCACAACACGCTCGAAACCCTGGCCCACCACCGAAACTGTGGGCAATATCACATCGATTTAGCCCGAAAATGCCCCGTTCACTCCGTTTCGCCCGTTTGTCCACCCAAATGGTGATGAAAAATAAAACGGACCATACTGGGAAGATCCCAAACCTCCCTGGCACGCCCCGATAGATTTTTGGCCGACAGAGCGCTCGGATCCCGGGCCTACCCCCAAAACCGCAGGCTATAGCACACATATTTTGCCGGAAAATGCGTCGTTTTCTCCGTTTTGCCCGTTTGTCCACCCAAATAGCCACGAAAAATTAAAGGGGCCACACTGGGACGATCCCCAACCTTAATGGCATACTCCGGTCGATTTTCGGCCAACATCACGCCCGAACTCTGGGGCAACCCTCTAATCCGTGGGCTATAGCACCCCGATTTGGCCCAAAAATGCCCCGTTCGCTCCGTTACGCATGTTTGTCCCTTGAAATGGCCACGAAAAATTAAACGGATCACACCGAAATAATCCACAACCTCCCTGGCATGCCCTGGTCAATTTTTGACCTACAGAATACTCGGACCCTGGGCCCACCCCCAAAACTATAGGCCATTGCACACCGATTTGACCCGAAAATGCTCCGTTCGTTTCGTTTTGCCTGTTTGTTCTCCCAAATGGCCACAAAAATTAAAATGGACCATACTGGGATGATCTCCAACCTTCCTAGCACGCCCTGGTCAATTTTTGGCCCACAGCACGCCCGAACCTCGGGCCCATCCCCGAAACCATGGGCTATTGTACACCAATTTGGCTCGAAAAAACCCCATTCTCTTCTTTTTGCCTGTTTGTCTACCCAAATGACCACAAAAAATTTAACGGACCACACTGGGATGATCCCAACCTCCCTGGCACGCTTCGGTCTATTTTCATCCCACAGCACGCCCGAACGGTAGTCCCACCCAGAAAACCGTGGGCTATAGCACACTGATTTGGCTCGAAAACTTCCCGTTCCCTCCATTTCGTCCGTTTATCCACCCAAATGGCCACAAAAATTTAAACAAAACACACTGGGACGATCCCTAACCACCCCGGCACGCCTCGATCGATTTTTGGCCCACAGCACGCCTGGGCCCACTCCCAAAACCGTGGGCTATAGCACATCGATTAGGCCCGAAAATGCCCCATTCGCTCCGTTTTGCCCGTTTGTCGATCCAAATGTCCGCAAAAAATTAAACAAACCACATTGGTATGATCCCCAACCCCCCTGGCACGCTCCAGTCGAATTTTGGCCCACAACACTGTTTTGACGAAATTTTGACTTTTTGAAGAGTCGCCACTTAATTTTTAAAAGAAATTAAGAAACCTTTTGTAAAATACTTAAACGATTCAAAACAGGAAAATCGTTTAAGTTAAGAGATTTCAGGTAAGTGGTTCCTATTGACGTTTTAGGAAGGTGTTAGGCACCTAAAATGTCCGCTAACTTGCGGTTATCCGATCTATTTGAAAATTAAATTTGACTAACTTTGAAAAATCAATTTGTTGAAAAGTGATTTGATTAAAGAATATTTTGAAGGTTTTCGCAAAATCAAAAAATTTTAGCGACTTAGCTAAGGATCTAACTAGATTCAAACACGAAAGCAAATACAACAAGGGAAGGGAAAGAGAGGAAGAAATAAATGATTTGGGCCTTCATGCCCAAATTCGTCACCCTGTCCTAATCTAGATATTGGGTTTTAGACCCGTCTTCCACCTGTCCTAATCTACATTTTTTAGCCTTTGGATCGAATCTTGCTTCACCTGTATTAAATACAACTTTGGCTTCGTGGCCCGAATGAATAAAATAAAGAAACAAGACAACAAAGAAACGAATGCATAAAGGCAACGCTGAATAACTAGGCAAATAAATGAAACTTTTAAGTCTCTTAGCCACTTCGAATATGGGATTTCAACCCATTCTTCTTCCTTTGATTCATCGTATCCATATGCTATGTAACTGACTTGAGATTTTCCTTTGGAATCAACTCAGGGTTATTGGGCCTCAATGGCCCATAATAGACATGCAAAGAAAAAAGAGTCCACATGCAAAAGAAAGGTGAAGTAATTAATAAGTGTTCAAAGATAGATACTTAAAGGTAAATGACATCATTAAAAGAGCATTCTCACACGTCCAGACAATAGCAAGTAATGATATGAAAATGATCCAGCTTATTCAATGAAAGGCAGTTAATCAGAAAGTGGCGGTGCGCGATTAGAATCAAATGGGAGTAAATGAAATAATCCAAACAATTACTTGAAAAAATTTAATATAGATTTCACCCACCTACAAAGATACACTAAAACCAAACTTTCAAGATTCAACATAACACCTGATTCATCCTAGCTTTCTCTCGAAAAGTTTGTACGAAACTTTGAGGGTCGATATGAGTCCTTGAAGGGTCGTGGGACGATTTTAAATCAATATAACATATCCTCTTGCCCTTTCTTGACATTTTTTTGTCAATAAGAGCTTTAGAGGATGTTTCTTGTCAACTGTAAAAATTCAAAAGACAAACTCGAGAGAGTACAAATTACCCACGATATAACACTAAAGTCCTGAACACAAACTAAACGACTAAGGTTCAACAAATCAGATTAACATACTCAGATCTGAAAATGATATGGTGATGACTAGCATGAAAACTAACATTCCAGTAATTTTAAAAGGTAGACATGAAACATGCATTGAGAGACTAACATATTGAACTTACGGTTAAGTCGAAAAAATAATACACCACAAAAAAAAACTACAATTGTGTGATTAAATAGATTCAGTTACAGGAACAATAGTAACAAACTCACAACGACATATATTACGCACATAAATCAATCATACAAAAGGCAAAACATACTGAAAACGAGATTAGTAACGAACCAACGACAGTAATGCGAGAATGAGAATTCAAAACAGCAAAGTTAGAAATACAGAATAGATAACAGAACGACATGGTAGCATGGGCCTCGCTCTAGAGAAAACAATGCAAACACAATCATCTTCAACTAATTTCTATGGATGTTAAAGCCATCTACCAGCAAACAACCCAGAACAATCAAAATTTTTTATGAGGCCTATAGAAGCTGCTCTCAGCAAAACCCCATTACAACTACGACTACATCAAACTATTCCCAACAAAACAAAGTCATGATTACAACAACATCAGCTACGCAGAAAAGAGGCGAAGGAGAAAAGAGATCAAATTAGGAGGTAAACGGAGTATATCTTTAAGGGAAGCAAAACGGAGCAACGAACTGGCTATGGACATCACGACCACCAGAACACTCCTTCACCGCTAACTTGAAACTCGAATTTAGTCAATGGACTCTCAAAACAATAAAGAATTTCCACTAAAGACCTGATTTTTCTTCCAAAGTTTTCTTTCCTTTCGTTTTCTTAAACCTAAGTTTCCTTTCTTGAATTTCCCAATCATAGAATTCCTAGATTTCAAAATTTCCAACCTAATTTTCGAACCCTAGGATTTCCAATCCCCAAATACTGACCTCAAAGGGTTCTTATATAAGAGACAGAGATGGGGGTATTTTAGGGATTGAACAAGAGGATATTTTTGAATTTTTGGGGTTTCGGATAAGATTTCCCATTCAAGATAGGTACTAATTTGGAATTTTTTGAACAAATCCAAAATCGGTGGACCAATAAAATGGGGGGGAAACAACTTGTCTCCAAGAACCAATGAAAAATTCCCAAATATGTACGAATTCGTACCCCTATAACCGATATTCGCGGAATTGGACGTTGGATAGGACACCTAGCTTGTCTATAGAAGGATTTCGAATATTTTCATACGAAATTGCGTGAGACGCATATGGAGAAAGGTTGGTTTGGTCTTGTTCTGGGTTTGCGAGACACGGGTCGGGTAGGAATTGAAGTTGTTTGAGGGTTCTTGTTATTGTTGTCGACTGATATTGTTGTTGCTTTGTACGCAGCTTCTTGTTGCTTTGGAGGAAAAGGGGGAAGAAATAAGATTGGGATGGTGGGTCAGTTCCATTGGTCTTGGGATGGTTAATATAATTAAAAGAAATAGGTTGCTGAAGGGGTAGGAAATGGGCTGGGTTTTGGATAATTTGGGCTAAAATTGGGTTACAAATTGAGTGGATAGGTTGGGCTATTTTGGATATTTATCATATAGAGAAGAAGGGAAAATTTAGACAACTGCATTTAAAATTTAGCCTAATTAAAACCCAACTGACCAATTGCATTGCAATTATGGTCGAATCGATTTCAATTAAGGTCCAAATTTAATGAATCGACTAAATTGAATCAAAAATCAATATGGATTAACGCTTTGTTTAATCTTGAGCTTCTTGATTCGATAAAATTAAACAAATATTTATCCAAATAAATTATTTTTTAGGGAAAATTATATTTAAAGCAAGATTTTAATCATTTGAATTTATTTTCAAGATTAGCCTTGACTAAAATCCGATATTTTGTAAAATAAATTTTTAAGTAACAAAATTATAAAATTTCATATAATTTAACACGCTAATATATAATCTCTACTTAAAATGAGCAATTTACCCAAATAAATACTTTAAAAATCCTTTATTCGGATAAAATAAATGTCGTAATTTTATTTGAAATTCGAAGAAAATCCGAATTAAACTTAGTTATGGAGGGAAAAAATTAGGTGTCAATAACTTCCCCCTCCCTTTGGGTAGGATGGATGCAAGTAATCCTGGGCAAAGGGAGGTTGACGTTCCTAATTTTTGTCCGACCATAAATTCGTATCTAAGAGAGGTTGGTTTTCCACACGAATTTCATGGAGTTATGGCCGAACCTCGGTATCAGGTTTCCTACATATCTCAGGTTTCAATAGAATTCAGGCCACTTGTAGTTCATAAAGCTTGATTTTAAGCATGATTTTCAAGAAAATTCACCAACTATCTCGGTTTTGGAGTTTCTGATGGAATCGAAACGCTGAGGAATAAAGGGATTTAGGGGGAGGTGGAATGCAGTCGAGTTTTCTACATAGAGCCTATCCTACATATCCCCGAGACTCAGGGAATCAGACTGCCTGTAGTTCGACTCAATCGGTAGAAAAGATAGTCTTTTATTTTGGACTATCTTTGGCTCAAAATGAGTGACAAGTTGATCGAGTTGCGGAAAAGACGCTTGTAACCTCTTAACCATGAATGTGGTATCCTTCACATCCATAGGCAAGAACTTACCTAGACACAATTTCCAAAACTCTAAGTGTGTTACCACCCGAATTTGAAAGAAAGAGAAGGTTACCCTCGGCATGAGTTAGAAATATCCCGAAGGTGAAGCTGAAACCAGAATATCCTGAAATACCCACATGCCTTCTAACAGGGGTGTGGTTGGATGGTGGTGGCGATCACCCTTTAGCTCGCGTCCAAAGAGTTTGACGTCCCTCTTTAGACAATGTCCTATTTTGCTGCTAAGAAAGAGTTCCACGTTGTGCTGCGTCCATTTTGGAGTCGTCCTCACCTGTGGGTTTGATTTGAGATTTTCATCCTCTCGGATGCTCTCGACAATATCTCAAACAAAATTGTTAGTGCTAACATAATTCACGAAAGAGGTAGGTAGTCTTTTACCATATCTCCAGATTAGTTGCGGCCTGAAAATCGGAGTCATCTCTTCATGTACCTGTTTGGAATGAAATAACTGGAAACAACAAACACAAAAACCCTCTTGGTTATTGAATAATTACGACATTTGTTGATTGAATATGTCTTCAAAGTGGGGCAGCCCTTTTGGACACTGGCGATACTTTATGCAGAATGGTCCCTACAACCATGTAATCTTGTGATGATGTGGAAACCCTTTTGGTTACCTATATCACTTGTTGTATGTGTAATGATAACCTCTCCGGTTATAGCCGATGATCGATTTATAAATTTCCCTTAAATTGTCAATCTTTGGATAATCTTGCGCATTATTTGACATTGGATACGAGGCGACTTACAAATATCCTTTGAATTTATAGATTTTAGGAAATCCTGCACATTATCCGACTTTGGATAAGAGATGGCTTACAGACATCCCTCCAATCGCTAGCTTTCAGATGTTCCTACACATCATCCGACCTTGGATATAATATGACTTATAGATAATCTCTCAAATTGTTAGTCTTTAGGTAATCCTGCACATAATCGATCTTGGATATGACGCGGCTTATAGAGAACCCTTGGACGTATCAATTTGATAATCTTGCATATTCTCCGATAAAAATTTAGTTACGACTTATGGATAACTTTTGAACTATCAATTTTTGGGCGATCTTGCACACCCTCTGGTTAGGATGTTGTTGTGTCTTACGGATGACCTACAGGCTATAAACTCATAGGTGATCTTGTACACTATCCTATTTCAAATAATATGACTTATAAATGACCCCCAAATTGTTAATTTCTAGGAAATCTTATATATCATTCATCCTTAGATAGCGACTTAAAGGTGTCCCTTCAAATCATGTTCTCTCGATGCATTTAGATGCTGATTCATAAAATAATGAGATATCCTCGATGCTAGCATTTCTGTCTAGCGTGTCAATAGATATTGAATAATGATGATATCCTCAACGTCAGCGTTTCTGTCTAGCGCATCAACAGATATTGAATGATGATGATACCCTCGACGCCAGCATTTCTGTCTAGCGCATCAACAGATATTGAATGATGATGATATCCTCAACACCAGCATTTTTGTCTAGCGCATCAACAGCTATTGTATGATAATGATACCCTCGACACCAACGTTTCTGTCTAGCGCATCAACGGATATTGAATGATGATGATATCCTCGACGCCAGTATTTCTGTCTAGCGCATCAATAGATATTGTATGATGATGATATGCTCGACACCAGCATTTCTATCTTACGTGTTAACAGATATAAAATGGCCCTCTTGGCGATTATATGAATGGCCCTCTTGGCAATGATATGCAATGGCCCTCTTGACAATGATATGAATGATCCTCTTGGCAATGATATGCAATGGCCCTCTTGGCAATGATATGCAATGGTTCTTCCGGTAATTTAAAAATAGTTTCACCTAAATTCATTTGTCAGCGTCTTGCTTTCTACATGTACCTGTACTCAAGGTAGATGATTAGTAGGCATAAAGTCGCTTTTGCTAGCGACTATTTTTTAGAAAAATTCTAAATACAACATTTGTAAAGAAAACAAGACACTTTTGTTTGTCTTCCATGATCTCAAGAAATGAGATGGACAGTTAAAAAGGTCCTTGATAAATGGGTATTAAACCTATTTTTAGGGCTACCCAAAAATACCGGTCTTGAGCATTAGTGCTCTAGTGTGGCTCCCAATTTGCTTGGGGATTTTTGAAAGAGACTCTCATTTTTGTGTATTGGTCCCTGCATCCACAGAAAAATGATTAGTTTGAGTGAAACTACTCCGTGTTGACCTTCTTCGATTCTTCGTTTGCTCCACGCCATCTTTTGGGTACTCCACCATGTTGGTACCTCCACCCCGGCTCCCTGCTCCCAATTGATGTCTAGGCAATCACTAAGTAAAAGATTTATATAGATTTTTTAAAGTAGTCTTAATTTTTGGAAAATAGTTTCAAAAATTCCTGCAAGACTTTAGAAAATCTCTACCAGTCATGCCATGTAGCGATCAACGACCAACTTTCTCTTGATTCTGACAATGTTCGACATTTGATGGAGGATCTCTAGGGATTCAGTATTGTCGAGGCTCTCTACGAGAAGTTTTATCAAAGACAGAGATCCAATCTTCCCAGACTTTATCACAGGTGGTGATTCTCAAATCTCAACTTCGACCTCTAGTGCTGGGGAATTTGAAATATATTTCAATATTTGGTGGAAATTTTGAGGCCTTCCTCAAAATTTCTGCCCCAGTTTAAAGTAGCCTGAGATGATATCATCTCGAGTGGATCTGAAGTCTTTGCTGATCTTCATTCTCTTTGTTTGATGTTGATCTTCTCTTGTGAATTTTCAAGATTCCTTCTCGAAAATTCTATCCCAGTTTCCATTTCCTGGGGTTATATGACCGAGTCGTTGAGGTGCCTATGTATCCCGTTGAAGCAGGAATCAGGTCAAACGTAGTTCAAGACTACGCTAGGGATATACAGAAAAATCTAATGGGTTGACCGAAGCCGACATAGGCCGCCTACGTATCTCATTCTTGAGAATTCAGGTCATCACGTAGTTCATACATAAAAAAAAGGATAAATTTTCCTTAGGGGTTGACCGGAGCTGACATAGGCCGCCTACGTATCTCATTCTTGAGAATTCAGGTTAAATGTAGTTCGTACATAAAGGTAAAGGGTTCTAGGAAATTGCACATCATGAAATTGATACTATTATAAAGGCGATTACAAATAAACCAAGAAACAAAAACTATAACATCTTTCAAGCACAATATCTTTACCGCATCAGAATTGATTGGTTTGGTCTACTCTTGACCATCCATCTCAGGTAGGATTAGGGCTCCTCCAGGTTGGGCTTCTCATCATCTTTTTTGTTCATCATTATTTCCTTCGCCTTGTTCGTCTAACCCTTGACATATCATGACATTGGCAGGTGTTTAAATTATTGCTACCAAAATAAACCATGCTAGATAATCATATTTAAAAAATAAATTCTTAAATAAAGGGAGGCCTTTTGGAAAATAAATAAAACTATGGCTTATGACCCACACAAATGTGGGCCCATGTTTTTTGAAAGTTGTAAAACACGAGACCAAAATTTGAGACATAAAAGAGTGGATCACGGGGACTCCTCCGAATCATCATCGATTTTAAACTATTAGTAATTTCCCTTTCATCTACCGCGACGGGCGATGAATTAGGAGCGGAGTGGAAGTCCAATTTTGTAAAGCCTCTCCTGGTGCAACCTTCTTTACCCCACTGGGCTTTGAAAAATCTTCTGGTACAATATTGCATCCCTCGAACAGATTTCCTATCCCATCCCCAAGACCATCATCATTTGAGTGGCGATGGTTTAGACGGACTCTCCTTTGAATTATCTTCGATCTCATCTTCTTTTCTTGGCTGGTACTCTATTCCATGCTTAAATGATTTTTCTGGGACCATAACAGGCTCAATAATTCCTTCCAAATCCTTACTTAAGGTGGCCACAACTTTCTCTATCTTCTCCATCTCTTCTGTTCTTTTGAGTCCTTCTGAATTTACCTTAGTGATGACCTTGCTAGACTCCCATTCACCCTCTATTTCAATCATGTTAACTGTAGGTCCCCCATGGTTAGGAAATGGATTACTGTTAACATTTGGTGTTGGCGACTGAAGTATGATGAACTTCTGATCGATCAAATCTTGGATCTTATGTTTCAAGTTAATACAATCCTCGGTACTGTGCCCCGCTGCTCTTGAATGATAGGCACAATTTTGATCGGGATGATAAAACCTGGAGTTGGGATTGATAGGCTTTGGCTGGATCGGTTGAAAATAACCAGCTTTCATTAATCTTTCGAAGAATTGGGTACGACTTTCAGCTAGCGGCGTGAAGTTTCGGGGAGGTTTCTTTTCAAAGTTCGGACGTGGAGGGTTATAATGGTTCTAATTTACAGGAGGAGGTACTTTATGATAATTTGGAGACGTTAGGACGTTTATTTGGTTATTTGAAAAAGTAGCTTGAGTATGAGGCTGATTATTTGGTTGTGAAACTTGGCACTGGTGTATAATATTTTGAATTGGAGCTTGACATTAAGGATGAGCGTAGAATATAAGCTGAAAACTTGATGACGATGATGAGGAAAGAATATTCCTAGGGTTGAATTTCCTCATTAACTTATCAACAGAATTAGTAGAGACTGCAGTTGCATCCTCTCATTTCTTCTTTTGGAATGCAGAAGATTCAGATGATGTTGGTGTTTTGGCAATTTTTCCTGTTCGGATGCCTTCCTCTAACGATTCCTCAATCTTTACTAAATCTGCAAAAGTTGCTCGGACCGCGAATACCATCCTGGTATAAAATTCTCCTTCCTGTGCATGAGAGAAAATCGATACCATTTCTTCCTCATACATGGGAGGTTGTACTTTAGCAACCTCTTTTCTCCAACGAAAGGCCTAGTCTCAAAAACACTCACTATTCTTCTGTTTGATCCGATCTAGTGAGTATCGGTCAGGGACTATCTCAATGTTAAATGCGAACCTGTCAAGGAAACCCTTGGCCAATGCTTTCCAACCAGTCCATCTTTTCAGTTCCTGAGACATGAACCACTGTAAGGCTTCTCCACTTAAACTTCGACTGAACAGACGCATCAATAACGCCTCATTTTTCCCTACCCCTACCATTTGGTCACAATACCTTCTCAGATGGGCCATTGGATTTTCGGTGCCATCGAACACTTCAAATTTAGGGACCTTATACCCTTCTGGTAGATCTATTTCAGGGTGAACACATAAATCATCATACCTTAAACCGTCGTGGTCCCTCACTCCATGAGATTCTTTGATCCTCATGATCTCTTCATTCATAGCTAGCAACTTCATTTTATGCTCGGTCCTCCACTCTTTCTCCTTCTCCTCGTAATGGTCCATCTCGGGATTAGGAAGGGGATTACAGATATCAGGGGATATAATGGCATAAAGAGGATTTGGAAGGGAGGCTTGATTTTGCTGGTGAAACGAAGCGGATTACAGATATCAGGGGATATAATGGCATGGAGGGGATTTGGAAGGGAGGCTTGATTTTGCGGGTGAAACGAAGTGGATTGGTTGGTGAGGCGGACGTTCTGAAAATTAGAAAGGTTTTGTAGAATTTGAGAGTGTTTTGGTAGAATCGGAGAAGAATTCTACGAATTTGGAAACGAATTTGGTGGATTCGGGAATAGATTTGATAGATTTTGCAGGTTTGGGAGTGAATCTTGTGGATTTGGGAATGAATTTTCTTGATTTGAAAATGTGTTCTTGGGAATAGATTTGGAGATGGGTTTTATGGGTTAGAGATGGATTTTGTGGATGGTAGACATCTGGGCTATTTTCGCGATTGGTGTTTTGGACAAATGGAGGAGTGGAGATGGACGATATGTTATTTGGCTGATTCCCGAGAATAGGTGTACTGAGGGGAGGAATTTGGAGTGGAGTCCCGTGTCCTCCTGGAGCGGGGTAATTGACAGTGGTGGCCAGGTTAGCCAAATCTCGAGTGCGATTTATTTCCTCCTGAAGCATTTCTAATTTTCTTGCGAGTTCCGCTATCATCTCACTCTGTTCCGCTATTACATTGTCCCTGATGGTCAATGTGTTTTCTTCATCATTTCCAGTCATTATTGAATGATGGTCAGAGGATGGGATTTTATGCACTTTTGACCGGGTGAAGTAGGGATGTTCTGCTAGCTTATATCAACACGGAGTAGTTTCTATTATTTTTAAAGTAAAACAACTCAAAGGCAGATGTGTTAGTTTCCATATGTGATAAGTAATGCAAAATATTTGACAAGAAATAACCACGTAGAGTTGTTTGAGTCATAGCCAAATTCATCCATAGGAGCATAGCGGATAAACTTGCCTTTGATCCAAACAAACACACATAAGCACCTAAGACAATTATATTACACAAAACATTATAATAATGCGTATCCTAACTGGGGTGACCCTTTTTGAGCCAAGGGTTCAGGCCTAACGATTTTGAAGAAAATATATGCTTCCTTAAAGTCAATCCATTATCCCCCAACTTATATAGACATGAAAAGGGCATAAATGCCTACAAACGATAACAAAAGAGGGATACAATCTTTAGGGAAAAGGGGAAATAACATGAAAGAAGATAAGCTCCCACGCAAGGGATAGAAAATACTAATTCCTGAGTGCTTCTTCTATCAGACTTCGCCTTCTTAGCTTCGTCCATTTCTTATATTGGTGATATCCGTTGACGTTCAAATTGTGTCTTAGATGCAACCTCCCAAATCGA
The DNA here is from genome assembly GCA_030864215.1 of Capsicum pubescens. Classification (NCBI taxonomy): domain Eukaryota; kingdom Viridiplantae; phylum Streptophyta; class Magnoliopsida; order Solanales; family Solanaceae; genus Capsicum; species Capsicum pubescens. Next base: position 3,768,294 of record CM061542.1, read on the forward strand.
ATAATTTCTTGCTTAACTTGCTTCAATTCTTCTCACGAAAGTAAGCAAATCAAGCTTTTTCCAGACCCCCAAAGGATAATGGACTGAATTAGACAGGCATACATTTTCTTCAACACATAAATATGGTTCATCTATAATTAACTCAGGGTCAATAGACGCAAGGCAGATTTTCTAATGGGCCCAATACCCCGCTCGGGTATTGGGTCGTCCTAGACTTATGTCTAAAATAGGGTTTTGGTTTCATTCTATCCTAGGTGTCTAGAGTGGGTTTGAACACTGGTTCTCAAGTGGACAACTTGAGTTTGAAAATACAAACAGCCATCAGATGACTCACGTGCTAATAAGCCGTTTGTATTTCCAACACATTATTGGAATTGAACGATAGAGGTCGGGACATCCACAAAACCCCAAAACAGTTTAAATAATCTAGGAATATGCCATGAGATGCGATAGTTAAACTTTACAGAATCGAAACATATAAACAGTTAATCAAAAGATGAAATCAAACATTTGATTAGAACCTAATTAAAAGTCCCCAGCATAGTCGTCATTTCTGTTTTGATAAAATTTTGACTTTTTGAAGAGTCACCATTTAATTTTGAAAAGAAATTAAAAAACCTTCTGTAAAATACTTAAATGATTCAAAGCAGGAAAATCGTTTAAGTTAAGAGATTTCAGGTAAGTGGTTCCTATTGACATTTTAGAAAGGTGTTAGGCACCTAAAACGTCCGCTAACTTGCGGTTATCCGATCTGTTTGAAAATCGTTTTTGACTAACTTTGAAAAATCAATTTGTTGAAAAGTGATTTGATTGAAGAATATTTTGAAGGTTTTCGCAAAATAAAAAAAATTTAGCAACATAGCTAAGGATCTAAAAAGATTCAAACACGAAAGCAAATACAATAAGGGAAGGGAAAGAGAGGAAGAAATAAATGATTTGGGCCTTCATGCCCAAATCCGTCACCCCGTCCTAATCTAGCTATTGGATTTTCAACCCGTCTTCCACCTGTCCTAATCTACATTTTTGAGTATTCTTCTCGAATCTTTCTCCACCTGTATTAAATACAACTTTGGCTTCGTGGCCCGAATGAATGAAATAAAGAAACAAGACAAAAAGAATAGAATACATAAAGGCAACGCTGAATAACTAGGCAAATAAATGAGACTTTTAAGTCTCTTAGCCACTTCGAATATGGGATTTCAACCCATTCTTCTTCCTTGAATTCTTCGTATCCATATGCTATGTAACCAACTTGAGATTTTCCTTCGGAATCAACTCGGGGTTATTGGGCCTCAATGGCCCATAATAGACATGCAAAGGAAAAAGAGTCCACATGCAAAAGAAAGACGAAGTAATTAATAAGTGTTCAAAGATAGATACTTAAAGGTAAATGACATCATTAAAAGAGCATTCTCACACGTCCAGACAATAGCAAGTAATGATATGAAAATGATCCATCTTATTCAATGAAAGGCAGTTAATCAGAACGTGGCGGTGCGCGATTAGAATCAAATGGGAGTAAATGAAATAATCCAAACAATTACTTTAAATATTTTAACATAGATTTCACCCACCTACAAAGATACACTAAAAACAAACTTTCAAGATTCAACATGACACCTGATTCATCCTAGCTTTCTCTCGAAAAGTTTGTACGAAACTTTGAGGGTCGATATGAGTCCTTGAAGGGTCGTGGGACGATTTTAAATCAATATAACATATCCTCTTGCCCTTTCTTGACATTTTTTTGTCAATAAGAGCTTTAGAGGATGTTTCTTGTCAACTGTAAAAATTCAAAAGACAAACTCGAGAGAGTACAAATTACCCACGACATAACACTAAGGTCCTGAACACAAACTAAACGACTAAGGTTCAACAAATCAGATTAACATACTCAGATCTGAAAATGATATGGTGATGACTAGCATGAAAACTAACATTCCAGTAATTTTAAAAGGTAGACACGAAATATGCATTGAGAGACTAACATATTGAACTTACGATTAAGTCGAAAAAATAATACACCACAAAAAGAAACTACAATTGTGTGATTAAACATATTCAGTTACAGGAACAATGGTAACAAAATCACAACGACATATATTGCGCACACAAATCAATTATACAAAAGGCAAAACATATTGAAAACGAGATTAGCAACGAACCAACGACAGTAATGCGAGAATGAGAATTCAAAATAGCAAAGTCAGAAATACAGAATAGATAACAGAACGACATGGTAGCATGGGCCTCGCTCAAGCGAAAACAACGCAAACACAATCATCTTCAACTAATTCCTACAGCTGTTAAAGTTATCTACCAGCAAACAACCCAGAACAATCAGAATTTTCGGCGAGGTCTATAGAGGCTACTCTCAGCAAAACCCCATGACAACTACGACTACATCAAACTATTCCCAACAAAACGAAGTCATGATTACAACAACATCAGCTACGCAGAAAAGAGGAGAAGGAGAAAAATGATCAAATTAGGAGGTAAACAGAGTGTATTTACCTCTTTAAGGGCAGCAAAATGGAGCAATGAACTAGCTATGGAGATCACAACCACCAGAACACTCCTTCACCGCCAACTTGAAACTCGAATTTAGTCAATGGTCTCTCAAAACAACAAAGAATTTCCACTAAAGACCTGATTTTTTCTTCCAAAGTTTTCTTTCCTTTCGTTTTCTTGAACCTAAATTTCCTTTCTTGAATTTCCCAATCATAGAATTCCTACATTTCAGAATTTCCAACCTAATTTTCGAACCCTAGGATTTCCAATCCCCAAATACTGACCTCAAAGGGTTCTTATATAGGAGACAGAGATGGGGGTATTTTAGGGATTGAACTAGAGGATATTTTTGAATTTTTGGGGTTTCGAATAACATTTCCCATTCAAGATCGGTACTAATTTGGAATTTTTTGAACAAATCTGAAATTGGTGGACCAATAAAATGGGGGTGAAACAAATTGTCTCCAAGAACCAATGAAAAATTCCCAAATATGTACGAATTCGTACCCCTATACCCGATATTCGCGGAATTGGACGTTGGATAGGACACCTAGCTTGTCTCTAGAAGGATTTTGAATCTTTTCATACGAAATTGCGTGAGACGCGTATGGAGAAAGGTCGGGTTGGTCTTGTTCTGGGTTCGCGAGACACGGGTCGGGTAGGAATTGAAGTTGTTTGAGGGTTCTTGTTATTGTTGTCGACTGATATTGTTGTTGCTTTGTACGCAGCTTCTTGCTGCTTTGGAGAAAAAGGGGGAAGAAGGAAGATTGGGCTGGTGGGTCAGTTCCATTGGGCCTGGGATGGTTAATATAATTAAAAGAAATAGGTTGCTGAAGGGGTAGGAAATGGGTTGGGTTTTGGATAATTTGGGCTGAAATTGGGTTACAAATTGAGTGGATAGGTTGGGTTGTTTTGGCTATTTATCAAATAGCCAAGAAGCGAAAATTTAGACAATTGAATTTAAAATTTAGCCTACTTAAAACCCAATTGACCAATTGCATTGCAATTATGGTCGAATCGATTTAAATTAAGGTCCAAATTCAATGAAGCGACTAAATTGAATCAAAATTCGATATGGATTAACGCTTTGTTTAATCTTGAGCTTCTTGATTCGAAAAAATTAAACAAATATTTATCCAAATAAATTATTTTTTAGGGAAAATTATATTTAAATCAAGATTTTAATCATTTGAATTTATTTTCAAGATTAGTCTTGACTAAAATCCGAATAAATACTTTGAAAATCCTTTATTCGGATAAAATAAATGTCGTAATTTTATTTGAAAATCGAAGAAACTCCGAATTAAACTTAGTTATGGAGGGAAAAAATTAGGTGTCAAAAAGCATGCCCGAACCCTGGGCCCACCCCCAAAACCGTAGGCTAGAGCACACCGATTCGGCCCGAAAAAGCCTCGTTCGCTCCGTTTCGCCTGTTTGTCCACCCAAATGGCCACGAAAAGTTAAACGGACCACATTGGGATGATCCCTAACCTCCAAGGCATGTCCCGGTCGATTTTCTTCCCACAGCATGCCCGAACCTCAAGCCCACCCCCAAAATCGTGGGCTATAGCACACCAATTTGGCCCAAAAATGCCCCGTTCGCTCTATTTCGTCCGTTTGTCCACCCAAATGGTCACGAAAAGTTAAGCGGACCACACTGGGACGATCCCCAACCACCCTGGCATGTCCCAGTCGATTTTCGACCCACAGCACGCCCGGACCCCATGCCCACCCCTAAAAACGTGGGCTATAGCATACCGATTTGGCCTAATAATGCCCCGTTCGCTTCGTTTCGCCCATCTGTCCACCCAAATGACCATAAAAAAATAAACAAACCACATTGGGACTATATCTAACTTCCCTGGAACGCCTCGGTCAATTTAAGACCCACAGCACGCCCGGACCCCGAGCCCACCACCGAGACTATAGGCTATAGCACACCGATTTGGCCCAAAAATGCCCTGTTCGCTTCGTTTCTCCCATCTGTCCACCCAAATGGCCACAAAAAATTAAACGGACCACACTGGGACGATCCCCAACCTCCCTAGCATGCCTCAATTGATTTTTGGCCCACAGCACGCCCGAACCCAGGGGCCACCCCCAAGACCGCTGGCTATAGCAGACCATTTAGCCCGAAAAGGCCCCGTTCGCTCTGTTTCGCCTGTTTTTCTACCCAAATGACCACAAAAAATTAAACGGACCACACAGAGACGATCCCTAACCTCCCTGGCATGCCTCGATCGATTTTTGTCCTACAACACGCCCATACCCCAGGCCCACCCCCGAAACCGTGGGATATAGCACACCTATTTGGATCGAAAACTCCCCATTTGCTCCGTTTCATCCATTTGTCCACCCCAAATGGTCACGAAAAGTTAAACAAACTATACTGGAATGATCCCTAACCTCCCTGGCACACCCCAATCAATTTTTAGTTCACAGCATGCCCGGACCCCGGGCCCACCACCAAAATCGAGGGCTATTGCACACCGATTTGGCCTCAAAATGCCCCGTTTACTTTGTTTTGCCCGTTTGTCCACCCAAATGGCCCCGAAAAAGTAAACAGACCACACTGGGATGATCCCCAACCTCCCTGGAATGCCTCGATCGATTTTCGACCCACAGCACCCCCGGAGCCCGGGGCCACCCCCAAAACTGCAGGCTATAGCACACCGATTTAGCCCCAAAAAGCCCCATTCGCCCCGTATCGCCCGTTTGTCTCCACAAATGGCCACGAAAAACTAAAAGGACCTCACTGGAATGATCCCTATATCTCCCTGGCACGCCCCAGTCAATTTTTGGCCTATAGCACACCCGGACCCAAGGCCCACCCTCGAAACCGTGGGTTATAGCACACCGATTAGGCTATAGCACACCGATTTGGCCCGAAAATACTCTGTTTGCTCTGTTTCGCCCATTCCCCCCCAAAGCACCCCGAAAAAATAAATGGACCACACTGAGATGATCTCCGACCTCCCTGGCACGCCCCGGTTAATTTTTGGTCCACAACACACCCGGACCCTGGGCCTACCCCCAAAACCGTGGGCAATAGCACACCGATTTATCTCGAAAATGCCCTTCGTTTTGCCCGTTTATCCACCCAAATGACCATTAAAAATTAAACGGAGCACACTGGGATGATCCTTAATCTCCTTGGCATGCCCCAATCGATTTTCAACTTACAGCACGCTCGAGCCAGGGCCCACCCCTAAAACCGTGGGTCATAGCATAGCGATTTGGCTCGAAAATACCCCGTTTGCTCCGTTTCGCCCATTTGTCTACCTAAATGGCCACGAAAAATTAAACAAACCACACTGGGTTGATGCCCAACCTTTCTGGCATACCCCGGTCAATTTTTGGCCCACAACACGACCAGACCCCTGGCCCACCCCGTTCGCTCCATTTCGCATGTTTGTCAAACCAAATGGCCATAAAAAATTAAACGAAACACACTGGGATGATCCCCAACCTCCCTAGCACACCCCGGTCGATTTTTATCCCACAGCATGGTCGGACCCCGGGCCCACTCCCCAAAACCGAGGGCTATAGCACACCGATTTGGTCCAAAAATGCCCCATTCGCTCTGTTTCCCCCGTTTGTCCCCTAAATGGCCATAAAATATTAAACGGAACACACTGGGACGATCCCCAACCTCTCTGTCATGCCCCGGTCGATTTTCATCCTACAGCACGCCCTGACCTTAGCCCCCTCCCCCCGAAACCGTGGGTTATAGCACACCGATTTAGCCCGAAAAAGCCCCGTTCGTTCCGTTTTGCCCGTTTGCCCTCAAATGGCCACGAAAAATTAAACGGGCCATACTGAGAAGATACCCAACCTCCATGACATGCCTCGATCAATTTTTGGCCAACAACATGCCCGGACCACGGGCCCACCCCAGAAATCGTGGGCTATAGCACACCGATTTGGCCCAAAAATGCTCTGTTTGCTCTGTTTCGCCCATTCCCCCCCCCCCCCAAAGTACCCCAAAAAATTAAACGGAACACACTGGGATGATCTCCAACCTCCCTGGCACGCCTTGGTCAATTTTTGGTCAACATCACACTCGGACCCAGGGCGTACCCCCAAAACCGTGGGCAATAGCACACCGATTTGGCTCGAAAATGGCCGGTTTGCTTCGTTTCGCCCGTTTGTCCACCCAAATGACCATGAAAAATTATACGGACCACACTGGGATGATCACCAACCTTGCTTGCGAGCCCCAATCAATTTCAACCAACAGCACGCCTAGACCCCAGGTCCACCCCCAATATCGTGGGCTATAGCACACCGATTTGGCCTGAAAATGCCCAGTTTGCTCCGTTTCGCCCATTCGTCCCCCCAAATGGCAATGAAATTTAAATGGATCACACTGGGATGATCCTCAACCTCTCTGGCATACCCTGGTTGATTTTCGACCCACAGCATGCCGGACCCCATGCCTACCCCCGAAACCATGGGTTATCGAACACCGATTTTGCCCAAAAATGCTCCGTTCGCTCTATTTTGCCCATTTGTCCACCCAAACGGCAACGAAAAATTAAACGGACCACACTGGGACAATCCCCAACCTTCCTGGTATGCCCCGATTGATTTTTGGCCCACAACACGCCCGAACCTCAGGCCCACCCCTGAAACCGCGGGCAATAGCACAACGATTTGGCCTGAAAACATCCCGTTCGCTCCATTTCGCACGTTTGTCCCCCCAAATGGCTACGAAAAATTAAACGGACCATACTATGATGATCCCCAACCTCCCTGGCTCGCCCTGGTTAATTTTTGGACTACAGAACGCCCAAACCCTGGGCCACCCCCTAAATTGTGGGCCATAGCACACAGATTTGGCTCGAGAATTCCCCGTTTGCTCCGTTTCGCTCGCTTGTCCACCCAAATGGCCACAAAAAATAAAACGGACCATACTGGGATGATCCCCAACCTCCCTGGCACGCCCCAATCAATTTTTGGCCCACAGCGCGCCCGAACCCCGGGCCCACCCCAAAAACCGCCAGCTCTAGCACACCAATTTGGCCCGAAAATGCCCTGTTCGCTCTGTTTTGCCAGTTTGTACCCCCAAATGGCCATAAAAAATTAAACGGACCACACTGGGATGATCCCCAACCTTCCTGGCATGCCTCAATCAATTTTTGTCCCACAGCACGCCCGGACCCCGAGTCCACCCCCAAAACTGTGGGCTATAGCACACCGATTTGGCCCCAAAATGACCCGTTGGCTCCGTTTCGCCCGTTTGTCCACCCAAATAGCCACGAAAAATAAAATAGACCATACTAGGATGATCCCCAACCTCACTGTCATGCCTTGATTGATTTTTGTCCCACAGCACGCCCGGACCCAGGGCCCACCCCCAAAACCATGGGTTATAGCACACCGATTTGGCCTGAAAATGCCTCGTTCGTTCTATTTCTCCCGTTTGTCCATCCAAATGGCCACAAAAATTAAACAGACTACGCTGGAAAGATCCCTAACCTCCCTGGCATGCCCCGGTCGATTTTCAGCCCACAGCACGCCCGGACCCCGAGCCTAATCCTAAAATCATGGGTAATGACACACCTGTTTGGCCAAAAAAAGCTCCGTTCGCTATGTTTCGCCCGTTTGTCTACCCAAATGGCCATGAAAAATTAAATGTACCACACTGGAATGATTCCCAACCTCCCTGGCATGCCCCGGTCAATTTTTAGCCCATAGCACGGCCTGACCCCGGGGCTACCCCTGAAACCGTTGGCTATAGCACACCGATTAGGCTTAAAAACCCCCTGTTCGCTCTGTTTCCCCCGTTTGTCCACCCAAATGGCCACGAAAAATTAAACAGACCACACAGGGATATCCCCAACCTCCCTGGCATGCCCCAGTCGATTTTTTTCCCACAGCACACCCGGACCTCGGGCCCACCCCCGAAGCCGTGGGCTATAACACACCGATTTCGCCCGAAAATGCCCCGTACTCTCCATTTCGCCCATTTGTCCCCCCAAATGGCCACAAAAAAATTAAACGGACCGCACTGGAATGATCCCCAACCTCCCTGGCATACGCCGGTCAATTTTTGTCCCACAGCACGCCCGGACCCCAGGCCTAATACTAAAATCGTGGGTAATGACAAACCGATTTAGCCCGAAAATGCCCCGTTTACCCATTAGTCCACCCAAATGGCCACGAAAAATTAAATGGACCACACTGCAATGATGCCCAATATTCCTGGCACCCCCCATACGATTTTTGGCCCACAGCACGCCCGAATCCCGAGTCCACCCACGAAACAGTTGGCTATAGCAAATTGATTAGCCCGAAAATGTCCCGTTCGCTCCGTTTTGAATGTTTCTCCATAAAAATAGCCACAAAAAATTAAACGACCCACACTGGGACAATCCCAACCTCCCTAGCATACCCCGGTTGATTTTTAGCCCAGTACGGTCGGACCTCGGGTCCACCCTCAAAACCATAGGCTATAGCACACCGATTTGGCCCTAAAAGTCCCTATTCGCTCCGTTTCGCCCGTTTGTCCCCACAAATGGCCACAAAAAATTAAACGGACCACACTGGGATGATCCCCAACCTCCCTGGCATGCTCCGGTCGATTTTTAGCCTACAGCACGCTCGTACCTCGGGCCCATCCCTGAAGTCGTGGTCTATAGCACATCAATTTCACCCGAAAATGCCCCGTTCACTCCGTTTCGCCCGTTTGCCCCCCAAATGGCCTCAAAAAATTAAATGGACCACACTGGGATGATCCCCAACCTCCCTGGCATGCCCCAGTCATTTTTTGGCCCACGGCATGCCTAGACCCCGGGGCCACCCCCGAAACCGTGGGCTATAGCACACCGATTTGACCAAAAAACGCCCAATTTGCTCCGTTTTGCCTGTTTGTCCCCCTAAATGGCCACGAAAAATTAAACAGACCACACTGGGATGATCCTCAACCTCCCTGGCACGCCCCGATCAATTTTTGGCCCACAGCACGCTCGGACCCTGGTCCCACCCATAAAACCATGGGCTATAGCACACCGATTTGGTCCGAAAATGCCCCATTCGCTCCATTTTGCCCGTTTGTACACCCAAATGTCCACGAAAAATTAAACAGACCAAACTGGGACGATCCCAAACCTCCCTGGCATGTCTCGATTGATTTTATTTCCACAGTACGCCGGACCCCGAGCTCACCCCTAAAAGTATGGGCTTTAGCACACCGATTTGGCCTAAAAATGCCCTGTTTGCTCCGTTTTGCCTGTTTGTCCACCCAAAAGGCCACGAAAAATTAAACGGACCACACTTGGATGATCCCCAACCTCCATGGCACGCCACAGTAGATTTTTGGCACACAGAACACCCGAACCCCGGGCCCACCCCTGAAGCCGTAGGCTATAGCACATCGATTTCGCTCAAAAATGCCCCGTTCGCTCCATTTCGCCCGTTTGCCCCCCCAAATGGCAACCAAAAATTAAACGGACCACACTGGGAAAATTCCCAACCTCAATGGCACAACCCGATTGATTTTTGGCCCACAGCACAAATAGACCTCAAGCCCACCCCATAAACCGTGGGCTATAGCACACCAATTAGGCTCGAAAATGGCTTATTCGTTCTATTTTGCCCGTTTCTCTCCCAAATGGTGAAGAAAAATTAAATAGACCACACTAGAACGATCCCAAATCTCCCTGGCATGCCCCGGTGGATTTTCAGCCCACAGCACGCTCGGGCCCTAGGCCTACCCCCAAAACCGTGGGCTATAGCACACCGATTTGGCCCAAAAATACCCCGTTCGCTCCTTTTTGCCCGGTTGTCCTCCCAAATGGCCATGAAAAATTAAATGGACCACACTGGGATGATCCCCAACCTCCCTGGCACGCCTCAGTTCATTTTCGGCCCACAGAACGCCCGGACCTCAGGCCCTCCCCCAAAACCGTGGGCTATAGCACAGCGATTTGGCCCTAAAATGCCCCGTTCGCTCTGTTTCGCACGTTTGTCCACCCAAAAAGCCACAAAAAATTAAACAGACCACACTAGGATGATCCCCAAACTCCGTGGCATGCCCCGATCAATTTTTGACCCACAACACATCCAAAACCTGGGCCCACCCCTAAAATTATGGGCTGTCGCCCATCGATTTGGCTCAAAAATGCCCCGTTCGCTCCGTTTTGCCAGTTTGCCCACCCAAATGGCCACGAAAAATTAAACGGACCACACTGGGATGATCCCCAACCCCCTGGCATGCCCCGAACGATTTTTGGCCCACAGCACGCCCGGACCCAAGGTACACCCTTGAAACCGTGGGCTATAGCACACCGATTTGGCCCAAAAATACCTCGTTCGCTCCGTTTTTCCCGTTTGTCCCCCCAAATGGCCACGAAAAATTAAACGGACCAAACTAGGATGATTCCCAACCTCCCTGGCATGCCCCGATTGATTTTTGTCCCACAGCACACTCGGAATGCGGGTTCACCCCAGAAACCGTGGGCAATATCACACCGATTTAGCCCGAAATTACCCCATTTCCTTCGTTTTGCCCATTTGTCCACCCAAATGGCCATGAAATATTAAACGGACCTCACAGAGATGATGCTCAACCTCCCTGGCATGCCCCTATCAATTTTTGGCCCATAGCACCCCCGTACCCCGGGCCCACCCTCAAAATCGTGGGCTATAGCACACCGATTTGCTCCAAAAATGCCCCTTTCGCAACGTTTCGCACGTTTGTCCACCCAAATGGCCATGAAAAATTAAACGGACCATATTAGGACGATCCCCAACCTCCCAGGCATGCCCCGATCAATTTTCTGCCAAAAGCACGCCCGGACCCCAGGCCCACCCCCAAAACCGTGGGCTCTAATACACCGATTAGTCCCAAAAATGCCCTGTTCTCTCTGTTTTGCCCGTTTGACCACCCAAATGCCACGAGAAATTAAATGGATCACACAGGGATGATCCCCAACCTCCCAATCATGCCCCGATCAATTTACGGCCAACAGCACGCTCGGACCCTGGGCCCAAACTCTCTCACACACCCCTGTCAATTTTTAACCCACAAATGCCCAGACACTGGTTCCACCCCGGAAACCATGGGAAATAGCACATCGATTTGGCCTGAAAATGCCCGGTTAACTCCGGTTCGCCCGTTTATCCACCCAAATGGCGATGAAAAAATAAACGGACCGCACTGGGCGATCCCCAACCACCCAGGCATGCCTTGGTCGATTTTTTGCCCATAGCATGCCTGGACCCCGAGCCCACCCCCAAAATCGTGGGCTATAGCACACTGATTTGGCCCAAAAATGCCTCGCTCGCTCTATATTGTCTGTTTGGCCACCCAAATGGCTACGAAAAATTAAACGGACCACACTGGGATGATCAACCTCCCGGACACACCCCGGTTAATTTTTGTCCCATAGAATGCCCAAACCCCGGGCCCACCCCTGAAATCATAGTCTATAACAGACCGATTTGGCCCGAAAAATGCCCCGTTCGCTTCGTTTCGTCTGTTTTTCCAACCAAATGGCCATGAAAAGTTAAACAGACCACACTGGGACGATCCCCAACCTCCCTGGCATGCCTAGATTGATTTTTGGCACCCAAAACGCCCGAACCCCAGGCCCACCCCCGAAACTGTGGGCTATAGCACATCGATTTGGCCAGAAAATGCCCCGTTCGCTATGTTTCACCCGTTTGTCCACCCAAATGGCCACAAAAAATAAAATGGACCACACTGGGAAGATCCCAAACCCCCTGTCATGCCCTGGTCGATTTTTGGGCCACAGAACATTCAAACCCCGGGCCCACCCCCAAAATCGTGGGCAATAGCACACCGATTTGGCCTAAAAAGTCTCGTTCGCTCTGTTTTGCCCGTTTGTCCACCCAAATGGCGACGAAAAATTAAACGGACCATAATGGGATGATCCCCAACCTCCCTGGCACACCCCGGTCAATTTATGGCCACTGCATACTCGAACCCCGGGTCCACCCCTAAAATGGGCAATAGAACACCAATTTGGCCCAAAAATGCCCTATTTGCTCTTTTTTGCCCGTTTGTCCACCCAAATGGCCACGAAAATTAAACGGACCATACTGGGATGATCACCAACCTCCTTGGCACGCCCTAATCAATTTTTAGCTTACGAAACGACCGGACCCCGAGCCCACCCTCAAAACCGTGGGCTATAGTACACCGATTTGGCCCAAAAATGCCCCGTTCGCTCCGTTTCACCCGTTTGTCCACCCAAATAGCCACAAAAACTTAAACGGACCACACTAGAATGATCCCCAACGTCGCCTTCATGTCCCAGTAGATTTTCGGCCTAAAGCACGCCCGAACCCCATGCCCAACCCCAAAGTTGTAGGCTATAGCACACTGATTTAGCCAGAAAATGCCCTGTTTGCTCCGTTTCGATCGTTTGTCCCCCCAAATTGCCATGAAAAATTAAACGAACCACACTAGGATGATCCTCAACCTCTCTGGCATGCCCCGGTCGATTTTTGGCCCACAGTACGCCCGAACCCCGGGCCCACTCCTAAAACCGTGGGCTATAGCACACCAATTTGGCCCAAAAATGCCTTGTTCGCTCTGTTTCACCCGTTTGTCCCCCCAAATTGCCACAAAAAATTAAACGAACCATACTAGGATAATCCCCAACCTGCATGGCATTCCCCTGTCAATTTTTGACCCATAGCACACCCAGACCTGGGCCCACCCCAAAACCGTGGGCTATAGCACATCGATTTGGCTCAAAAATGCCCTGTTCGCTCTGTTTCGCCCGTTTGTCCACCCGAATGGCCATGAAAAATTAAACGGACCATATTGGGATGATCCCCAACCTCCCTGGCACGCCTAAGTCGATTTTGGGCCTACAGCATACCCGGACCCCGGCACACCCCCAAAACCGTGGGCTATAGCACACTGATTTGGCTCGAAAATGCCCCGATCGCTTCATTTCGCCCGTTTGTCCCCCCAAATGGCCACTAAAAATTAAACGGGCCACACTAGGACAATCCCCAACCTCCTTGGCATGCCCCAGTCAAATTTAGGCCCACAGCACGCCCCAACCCTGGGCCCACCCCCAAAATTATGGGCTACAGCACACCTATTTTGATGAAAAAGCCTCGTTCGCTCCGTTTCGCCTGTTTGTCCACCCAAATATCTACAAAAAATTAAAAGGACAATACTAAGACAACTCTCTACCTCCCTAGCCCGCACTAGTCAATTTTTGGCCCACAGCACGCCTGGACCCCGGGCCCACCTCCGAAACCGTGGGTTATAGCACATCGATTTGGCTCAAAAATGCCCCGTTCAATCCGTTTTGCCCGTTTGTCCACCCAAATGTCCACAAAAAATTAAACTTACCATACTTAGATGATCCCCAACCGCCCTCGCATGCCCCGGTGGAATTTTGACCTACAGCACACTCGAACCCCGTGCCCACCCCATAAATCGTGGGCTATAGCACATCGATTTGGCCCAAAAATACCTCGTTCGCTCTGTTTCGCCCATTTGTCCACCCATTTGGCCAAAAAAAATTAAACGGACCACACTGGGACGATCCCCAACCTCCCTGGCATACCGCGGTCTAATTTCGGCCTAGATCACGCCCAGACCCCGGGACCACCCCCAAAACCGTGGGCTATAGCAAACCAATTTGCCCAAAAATGCCCCGTTCGCTCCGTTTTCCCCGTTTGTCTAGCCAAAAGGCCATGAAAAATTAAATCGACCACACTGGGATGATCCCCAACCTCCCTAGCACGTCCCAGTCGATTTTTGGCACACAGAACGCACGAATCTCGATCCCACCCCATAAACCGTGGGCTATAGCACACCGATTTGGCTCGAAAATACCTCATTCCCTCTGTTTTGCCCGTTTGTCCACCCAAATGGTCAAGAAAAATTAAATGGACCACACAAGAACGATCCCAAACTTCCCTGGCATGCCCCAGTTGATTTTCAGCCCACAGCACACTCGAGCCCTAGGCCTACCCTCGAAACCGTGGACTATAGCACATCGATTTAGCCTAAAAATACCCCGTTCGCTCCTTTTTGCTCGGTTGTCATCCCAAATGACCACGAAAAATTAAATGTACCATATTGGGACGATCCCCAACCTCTCTGGTACGCCTCGGTTGATTTTTGGCCCACAGAACGCCCGAACCTCAGGCCCACCCCCGAAACCGTGGGCTATAGGACCGTTTGTCCACTCAAATGGCCACAAAAAATTAAACGGACCACACTGGGACGATCCCCAAACTCCATGGCATGCCCCGATCAATTTTTAACCCACAACACACCCGAAACCCGGGCCCACCACTAAAACTGTGGGCTATCGCACATCAATTTGTCTCAAAAATGCCCCGTTCGCTCCGTTTCGCCAATTTGTCCACCCAAATGGCCACGAAAGATTAAACGGACCACACTGGGATGATCCCCAACCCCCCTGCATGCCCCGATCGATTTTTGGCCCACATCACACCCAGACCCATGGTACTCCCCCTAAACCGTGGGTTATAGCACACTGATTAGGCCCAAAAATGCCTCGTTCGCTCCGTTTCCCCCGTTTGTCCCCCTAAATGGCCACGAAAAATTAAACGGACCAAACTGGGATGATCCCTAACCTCCCTGGCACGACCCGATTGATTTTTAGCCCACAGAACACTCGGACTACGGGGCCACCCCAGAAATCGTGGGCAATAGCACACCGAGTTGGCCCAAAAATGCCCCGTTTGCTCCGTTTCGCCCGTTTGTCCACCCAAATAGCCACGACAAATTAAACAGACCACACTGGAATGATCCCCAACCTCCCCGGCATGCCCAGTTGATTTTTTGCCCACAGCACGCTCGAACTCCGTGCCCAACCCCGAAGCTGTAGGCTATAGCACACTGATTTCGCTTTAAAATGCCCTGTTCGCTCCGTTTTGACCATTTGTCCAGCCAAATTGCCATAAAAAATTAAACGAACCACACTGAAATGATCCCCAACCTCCCTGGCATGCCCCGATTAATTTTTGGCCTACAGTACGCCCGAAACCCGGGCCCACCCCTAAAACCGTGGGCTATAGCACACCAATTTGGCCCAAAAATGCCTTGTTCGCTCTGATTCACCCATTTGTCCCTCAAATTGCCACAAAAAAATAAACGAACCATACTAGGATGATCCCCAACCTGCATGGCATTCCCCTATCGATTTTCGACCTACAGCACACCCAGAACTCGGGCCCACCCCAAAACTGTGGGTTATAGCATATCTATTTGGCTCAAAAATGCCCCGTTCGCTTTGTTTCGCCCATTTGTCCTCCCGAATAGCCACAAAAAATTAAACAGACCACATTGGGATGATCCCCAACCTCCTTGGAATGTCTCAGTCTATTTTTGGTCCACAGCATACCCGGACCCCGGTACACCCCCAAAATCGTGAGCTATAGCACACCGATTTGGCCCAAAATGCCCCGATCGCTTCGTTTCGCTGGTTTGCCCCCCCAAATGGCCACTAAAAATTAAACGGGCCATACTGGGACGATGACCAACCTCCCTAGCATGCCCCAGTTGATTTTAGGCCCACAGTACGCCCCAACCCTAGGCCCACCCCCAAAATTATGGGCTATAGCACACCTATTTTGCTGAAAGTGCCCCGTTCGCTCCGTTTCGCCTGTTTGTCCACCCAAATATCTACGAAAAATTAAACGAACAATACTAAGACGATTCTCTAACTCCCTAGCCCGCCCTGGTCAATTTTTGGCCCACAGTACGCCTGGACCCCGGGCCCACCCCCGAAACCGTGGGTTATAGCTCATCGATTTGGCTCGAAAATGCCGTGTTCGATCCGTTTTAACCATTTGTCCACCCAAATTGCCACAAAAAAATAAATGAGACATACTGGAACGATCCTCAACCGCCCTGGCATGCCCCGATCGAATTTCAACCCACAGCACACTCGGACCCCGAGCCCACCCCCGAAACCATGGGCTATAGGACACCTGTTTGGCCGAAAAATACCTCGTTCGCTCCGTTTCGCCCATTTGTCCACCCATTTGGCCATGAAAAATTAAACAGACCACACTGGGATGATCCCCAACCTCCCTGGCATGCCGCGGTCTTATTTCAGCCTACAGCACACCCAGACCCCGGGACCACCCCCAAAACCATGAGTTATAGCAAACCAATTTTGCCCAAAAATGCCCCGTTCACTCCGTTTTGCTCGTTTGTCCACCCAAATGGCCACCAAAAATTAAACGGACCACACTGGGATGATCCCCAACCTCCATGGCAGGCCGTAGTCTAATTTCGGCCTACAACACGCCCAGACCCCGGGCCCACCCCCAAAAGCGGGGGCTATAGCAGACCGATTTGGCCCGAAAATGCCCCGTTTGCTTTGTTTCGCATGTTTGACCACCCAAATAGCCACAAAAAATTAAAACGACCACACTGGGATGATCCCCAACCTCCCTGGCATGCCCTGGTCGATTTTTGGCCCACAGCAGGCCCGAGCCCACCCCCGAAACAGTGGGCTATAGCATATCGATTTAGCCCAAAATTGCCCTGTTTTCTCTATTTTGCCCGTTTGTCCACCCAAATGGCCACGAAAAATAAACGGACCACACTAGACAATTCCCAAACTCCCTGACACGCCCCGGGAGATTTACGGCCCACAGCATACCCGAGCCCACCCTTGAAATCGCGGGCTATAGCACACTGATTTGGCCCGAAATTGCCCCGTTCCCTCCGTTTTGCTCGTTTGGCCGCCCAAATGGCAACGAAAAATGAAACGGACCATACTGGGATGATCCCCTACCTCCCTGGCATGCCCCAAATAATTTTTGGCACACAACATGCCCTGAATCCGGGCTCACCCCCAAAATCATGGGCTATAGTACCCTGATTTGGCCTAAAAATGTCCCGATTGTGCCATTTCGCCCATCTATCTACCCAAATGGCCACAAAAAATTAAACGGACAACACTGGGATGATCCCAACCTCCCTAGAACGCCTCGATAAATTTTATGCCTACAGCGCGCCCAGACCCCGTGCCCACGCCCGAAACCGTGGGCTATAGCACACCGATTTGGCCCAAAAATGCCCCGTTCGCTCCAGTTGGCTTGTTTGTCCCCCAAATGGACACGACAAATTAAACATACCACACTGGGATGATTCCCAAACTCTCTGGCATGCCCTGGTCGATTTTTGGCCAACAGCACGCCCGGACCATGGGCCCACCCCCAAAAACGTGGGCTATAGCACACCGATTTGGCCCAAAAATGCCCCGTTCGCTCTGTTTCGCCCGTTTGTCCACCCTTATGGCCACGAAAAATAAAACAAACCATATTGGGACGATCTCCAACCTCCCAGGCATGCCTCGGTCGATTTTCTGCAAACAGCACGCCCGAACCCCGGGCCCACCCTCGAAACCGTAAGCTACACACCGATTTGGCCAGAAAATGCCCTATCTGATCTATTTCGACCGTTTGTCCACCCAAATGGCCACGAAACATTAAACGGACCAAACTGGGATGATCCCCAACCACCTTAGCACGCCTCGATCGATTTTTTGACCACAGCACACCCAGACCCCGGGGCCACCCACAAAACCGTGGGCTATGCCCAAAAATTCCCCGTTCGCTCCGTTTCGCCCGTTTGTCCACACAAATAGCCACGAAAAATTAATCGGACCACACTAGTACGATTCCCAACCTCTCTAGCATGCCCCGGTCAATTTTCGGTGCACAACTCGCCCTGACCCCGAGACCAACAGCGAAACCGCGGGATATAGCACTCTAATTTTGCTCGAAAATACCTCGTTCACTCTGTTTCGCCTGTTTGTCCACCCAAATTGCCACAAAAATTAAACGAACCACACTGGGATGATCCCCAACCTCCCTGGAATGCCCTGGTCGATTTTCGGCCCACAGCACGCCCGAACCCCTGGCCCACCCTAAAACCGTGGGCTATAGCACACCGATTTGGCCCAAAAATGCCTTGTTCGCTCCGTTTCTCCCGTTTGTCCACCCAAATGGAGACAAAAAAAATTAAACTGATCACACTAGTATGATCCCCAACCTCCCTGGCACTCCCGATTGATTTTAGGCCTGTAGCACGCCCAGACCCCGGGCCCACCCTCAAAACCGTGGGCTATAGCACACCGATTTGGCCCGAAAATGCCTTGTTCGCTCTATTTCGCCCATTTGTCCCACCAAATAGAACGAAAAAATAAACGGACCACACTGGCATAATCCCCAACCACCCTGGCAAGCCCCGATCAATTTTTGATCCACAGCACGCCCGAATCCCGTTCGCTTCGTTTTGCCCGTTTGTCCACCCAAATGGCGACGAAAAATTAAATGAACCATACTGGGATGATCCCCAACCTCCCTGGCATGCCCCGGTCAATTTTTAGCCTACTGCATGCTCGAACCCCGGGCCCACCCCTAAAATCATTGGCTATAGCACATCGATTTAGCCCAAAAATGCCCTGTTTGCTCCTTTTCGCCCGTTTGTCCACCCAAATGGCCATAAAAATTAAACGGACCACACTGGGATGATCACCAACCTCTCTGGCTTGCCCCAGTTAATTTTTAGCCTACATCACGGCCGGACCCCGAGCCCACCCTCAAAATTGTGGGCTATAGCACACCGATTTGGCCCAAAAATGCCCCGTTCGCTCTGTTTTGCCTGTTTCTCAACCCAAATAGCCACGAAAAATTAAACGGACCACACTGGAATGATCCCCAACCTCCCCGACATGCCTCAGTTGATTTTTGTCCCACAGCACGCCCGGACCCCGTGACCACCCCCTAAGCCATAGGCTATAGCACACTGATTTCGCCCGAAAATGCCCTGTTCGCTCCGTTTTGCTTGTTTGTCCCCCAAAATTGCCATGAAAAATTAAACGAACCATACTGGGATGATCCCAACCTCCCTGGCATGCCCCGGTTGATTTTCGGCACATAGTACACCCAAACCCCGAGCCCACCCCTAAAACCGTGGGCTATAGCACACCGATTTGGCCCAAAAATGCCTTGTTCGCTCTGTTTTGCCAGTTTGTCCCCCCAAATTGCCACGAAAAATTAAAAAAACTACACTAGAATGATTCCCATCCTCCCTGGCACG
The DNA here is from genome assembly GCA_030864215.1 of Capsicum pubescens. Classification (NCBI taxonomy): domain Eukaryota; kingdom Viridiplantae; phylum Streptophyta; class Magnoliopsida; order Solanales; family Solanaceae; genus Capsicum; species Capsicum pubescens. Next base: position 3,787,891 of record CM061542.1, read on the forward strand.
CCTCTGTCAATTTTCGGCCCACAGCACGCCCAGAACCCGAGCCCCACCCCTAAAATCATGGGAAATAGCACACCAATTTGGCCCAAAAATGCCTTGTTCGCTCCGTTTCACCCGTTTGTCCACCCAAATGGCCACGAAAAATTAAACGGACCACACTGGGATGATCTCCAACCTCCCTAGCACACCTCGATCAATTTTTGGCCCACTGCACGTCCGAACCCCGGGCCCACCCCCAAAACCGAGGGCTATAGCACATCGATTTTGCTCAAAAATGCCCCGTTCGCTCCTTTTCGCCTGTATTTCTACCCAAATGGCCACAAAAAATTAAATGGACCACACTGGGACGATCCCCAACCTCCCTGCACGCCCTGGTAGAATTTTGGCCCACAACATGCCCGAACCCTTGGCCCACCCCAAAAATCGTGGGCTATAGCACACCGATTTAGCCCGAAAATTCCCCGTTCGCTCCGTTTCGCCTGTTTGTCCACCTAAATGGCCACGAAAAATTAAATGGACCATACTGGGACGATCCTCAACCTGTATGGCATGCCTCGGTCAATTTTTGACACACAACACACCCAGAACTCGGGTCCACCCCCAAAATCGTGGACTTTAGCACATCGATTTGGCTAAAAAATACCACATTCGCTCCGTTTTGCCCGTTTGTCCACGTTAATGGCCACAAAAAATTAAATGGACCACACCGAGATGGTGTACAACTACACTGGCATGCCTCGATCGATTCTCAGCCCACAGCATGCCCGGACCCCGACACAACCCAAAAATTGTGGGATATAACACAACGATTTGGCCCAAAAATGCCCCGTTCGCTCTGTTTCACCCGTTTCTCACCCCAAATGGCCACGAAAAATTAAACGGACCACACTGGGATGATCCCAAACCTCTTTGGCATGCCCCAGTCAATTTTAGGCCCACAGCACGCCCCAACCTTGGTCCCACCCACAAAATTATGGGCTATAGCTCACCTATTGTGCCGAAAGTGTCCCGTTCTCTACGTTTCGCCTATTTGTCTACCCAAATGTATACGAAAAATTAAATGGACCATACTAGGATGATCCTCTACCTCCCTGGCCCGACCCAGTCGATTTTGGGCCCACAACACGACTGTACCCCGGGGCCACCCCTAAAACCATGGGTTATAGCACACCGAATTGGCTTGAAAATGCCCCGTTCGATCCGTTTTACTCGTTTGTCCACCCAAATGGCCACAAAAAATTAAACGAACCATACTGGGATGATCCCCAACCGCCCTGGCATGCCCCGGTCAATTTTCGGCCCACCGTACGCTCGGACCCCGGGCCCACCCCCAAAACCGTGGGCTCTAACACACCGATTGGGCCCAAAAATGCCTCGTTCGCTCCGTTTCACGTATTTGTCCACCCATTTGGCCACGAAAAATTAAATGGACCATACTGGGATGATCCCCAACCTCCCTAGCATGCCCCGATCAATTTTAAGCCTACAGCACGCTCGAACCCCGAGCCCACCCCCGAAATCGTGGACAATAGCACACCGATTTGGCCCGAAAATGCCTTATTCGCTCCATTTCGCCCATTTGTCCCCCCAAATGGAACAAAAAATTAAACGGACCACACTGGGATGATCCCAACCACCCTGGTAGATTTTTGGCCCACAGCATGCCCGGACCCCGAGCCCACCCCCAAAACCGTGGGCTATAGCACACAGATTTGGCCTGATTATGTCCCGTTCGCTCTGTTTAGCCCGTTTGTCCACCCAAATGGCCATGAAAAATTGAACGCACAACACTGGGATGATCCTCAACCTCCCTGGAATGCCCCGGTCAATTTTTGACCTACATCACACCTGGACCCCATGCCCACCTCCGAAACCGCGGGTTATGGCACACCAATTTGGCCCAAAAAAGCCCCGTTCGCTCCGTTTTGCCCGTTTGTCCACCCAAATGGCCACGAAAAATTAAACGGACCATACTGGGATGATCCCTATCTCCCTGGTATGCCCCTGTCGATTTTTGGCCCACTGAACTCCTAGACCCCAGGCCCACCCACCAAATCATTGTTATAGCACACCAATTTGGCCCAAAAATACCTCGTTCGCTCCGTTTTGCCCGTTTGTCCCCCCAAATAGCCACAAAAAATTAAACGGACCATACTGGGATGATCCCCAACCTCCCTGGCATGCCCAAGGTGAATTTTGGCCCATAGCACGGCCATACCTTGGGCCCACCCCATAAACCGTGGGCTATAGCTCACCTATATGGCTTGAAAATGCCCCGTCCACTCCGTTTCGCCTGTTTGTCCATGCAAAAGGCCACGAAAAAATAAACGGACCACACTGGGATGATCCCTAACCTCCCTGACATGTCCTAGTCAATTTTCAGCTCATAATACGCTCGGACCCCAGTCCCACCGCCAAATCATGGGCTATAGCACACCGATTTGGCTCGAAAATTCCCCGTTTGCGCCATTTCGCCCAATTGTTCACCCAAATGGCCACGAAAAATTAAAAGGACCACACTGGGACATCCGCAACCTTCCTGGCATGCCCTGTTCGATTTTATGCCCACAGCATGCCCAGACCCCGAGCCCACCCCAAAACCGTGGGCTATAGCACACCGATTTAGCTAAAAATGTCTTGTTCGCTCCGTTTCGCTCGTTGGTCCTCTAAATGGACACGAGAAATTAAACGGACCATACTGGGATAATTCCCAACCTCCCTGGAATGTCCCGGTTAATTTTTGGACCACAGCATGCCCGAACCCTGGGCCCACCCCCAAAAACCGTGGGCTATAGCACACCGATTTGGCCCGAAAATGCTCCGTTTTCTCCGTTTCGCTCATTTATTCTCCCAAATATCCACGAAAAATTAAATGAACCAGACTGGGAAGATCCCCAACCTCCCTGCCATGCCTCGGTAAATTTTTGACCCACAGTACGCATGGACCCCATGCCCACCCCCAAAACCGTGTGCTATAGCACACCGATTTGGCCCGCAAATGCCCCGTTTGCTCTGTTTCGCTCGTTTGTCCACCCAAATAGCCACAAAAAATAAAATGGACCACATTGGGCGATCCCCAACCTCCTAGGTACGCCTCGGTCAAATTTATCCAAACGGCACGCCCGGACCCCTGGCCCACCCCTATAACCATGGGATATGACACACCGATTTGGCTAGGAAATGCCCCGTTCGCTTTGTTTCGCCCGTTTATCCACCCAAATAGCTAGATAAAATTAAACGGACTACACTGGGGACGATCCCCTACCACCCTGACATACCCAGTCGATTTTTAGCCCACAGCACACCCAAACCTCGGGCCCACCCCAAAACCGTGGCTATAGCACTTGGATTTGGCCCAAAAATGCCTCGTTTGCTCCGATTCGCCCGTTTATCTAGCCAATAGCCATAAAAAAGTAAACGGACTATATTAGAATGATTCCCACCTCCTTGGCATGGCCCGGTCAATTTTTAGCTACAGCATTCCCGGACCCCGAGCCCACCCCCGAAACCGCAGGCTATAGCACACTGATTTTGCTTGAAAATGCCCGTTCGCTCAGTTTTGCTCGTTTGTCCACCCAAATGGCCACGATAAATTAAATAGACCATACTGGGTGATCCCAACCTCCTCGAAATACCTCAATCGATTTTTGACCCACAGCACGCCCGGACCCAGGGCCAATCCCTAAAATTGTGTGCTATAACACACAAATTTGGACCAAAAATGCCTTGTTCGCTCCGTTTCGCCCGTTTGTCCACCCAAATGGCCGCAAAAAATTAAACGAACCACACTGGGACAATCCCCAACCTCCCTGGCACGCCCTGGAAATTTTTGGCCTACAGCACGCCCGGACCCCGAGCCCACACTAAAATTGTGGGTTATAGCACACCGATTTTTCTAGAAAATGCCCATTCGCTCTTTTTAGCCCGTTTTTCCTCCTAAATGACCACAAAAATTTAATGGACTGCACTGGGATGATCCCCAACTTCCTTGGAATGCCCCGGTTGATTTTTGGCCCACAACATACCCAGACCTCGGGCCCACCCCCAAAACCGTGGGCTATAGCACACCGATTTAGCTCGAAAATATCCCATTCACTCCGTTTCGCCCATTTGCCCCACCAAATGGCCACGAAAAATTAAACGGACCATACTGGGATGATTTCCAACATCCCACAGCATGCCCAGACCCTGGGAACACCCCTCAAATTGTGGGCTATAGCACACCGATTTGGCCGAAAGTGCCCCGTTCGCTCCTTTTCACCTGTTTGTCCACCCAATGTCTATGAAAATTTAAGCAGACCATACTGGGATGATTCTCTACCTCCTTATCCCGCCCCAGTCGATTTTCAGCCAACAGCACGCCCGAACCCCGGGCCCACCCCCTAAACCGTAGGCTATAGCACACCAATTTGGCTCAAAAATACTTTGTTTGCTCCGTTTTGCCCGTTTGTCCACCCAAATGGCCATGAAATATTAAACGAACCACACTGGGATGATCCTCGATCGCCCTGGCACGCCCCGTTTGATTTTCGGCCCACAAATTGCTAGGACCCCAAGCCCACCATCAAAACCGTGGGCTATAGCATATCGATTTGGCCTGAAAATGCCTTGTTCGCTCTATTTCTCCCATTTGTCCCCCCAAATGGCCACGAAATATTAAACGAACCACACTGGGATGATCCCCAACCTCCCTGGCATGCCCCGGTAGATTTTGGCCAAAAACATGCCCGGACCCCGGGCCCAACCCAAAAATCATTGGCTATAGCACATCGATTTGGCCCGAAAATGCCTTGTTCGCTCTGTTTCACCCATTTAACCACCCAAATGGCCATAAAAATTAAACGAACTAGACTAGGATGATCCCCAACCTCCCTGGCATTCCCCGATAGATTTTTGTCCCACAGTACGCCCGAACCCAATGCCCACCCCTGAAACTACGGGCTATAGCCTACCGATTTGGCCTAAAAATGCCCCGTTTGCTCCATTTCGCCCATTTGTCTCCCCAAATGGCGACGAAAAATTAAATGGACCTCACTCGGATGATCCCCCAGCTCCCTGGTATGCCCCGGTCGATTTCGGCCCTCAGCACGCCTGAACCCGGGGTCCACCCCAAAATAGTATGCTATAGCACACCGAGTAAGCCCGAAAATCCCCCGTTCACTTCGTTTTGCCCGTTTGTCTGCCTAAATGTCCACAAAAAATAAAACGGACCACATTGGATGATCCTAAACCTCCCAGGTATGCCTCGATCAATTTTCTGCAAACATCATGCCCGGACCCCGTCCCACCCCCGAAACCATGGGCTATAGCAAATTGATTTGGCCAGAAAATGCCCCGCTCGCTCCGTTTTGCCCGTTTGTCCATCCAAATGGCCACAAAAATTAAACTGACCACACTGGGTCGATCCCCTACCACCCTGTCATGCCCCGGTCAATTTTTGGCCTACAGCACACTTGAAACCTGGGCCCACCACTAAAATCATGGTCTATAGCTCACCGATTTGCTCAAAAATGCCCTGTTCGCTCCGGTTTGCCTGTTTGTCCAGCCAAATGGCCATGAAAAATAAACGGACTATACTGAGATGATGGCCAACCTCATTGGCATGCCCCGATTAATTTTCAGCCCACAGTATGCCCGGACCCCGAGACCACCCCCAAAACCGAGGGCTATAGCACACCAATTTTGCTCAAAAATGCCCCGTTCACTTCATTTCGTCTGTTTGTCCACCTAAATGGTCAAGAAAAATTAAACAGACCATACTGTGATGATCACCAACCACCCTGGCATGCCTCCGACCCATTTTTGACACACAGCACACTCAGACCCCGGGCCCCACCCCCGAAACCGTCCGCTATAGCACAGCGATTTGGCTCGACTATGGCCCGATCGCTTTGTTTCGCCCGTTTGTCCCCCAAATGACCACGAAAAAATAAACGGACCATAATAAGACGATCACCAACCTCCCTGGCATGCCCCCGGTCGATATTCGACCCTCAGTACTCCAAAACCCCGGGCCCACCCTACAAACCGTGTGCTGTAGCACACCGAGTTGGCCTAAAAATGCCCCGTTCGCTCCATTTTGCCCGTTTGTCCACCCAAATGGTCACGAAAAATAAACGTACCACATTGGGACGATCAAACCTCCCAGGCATACCTCGATCGAATTTTTGCAAACTGCACGCCCGCACCCCGTTCTCTCCGTTTCGCCCGTTTGTCCATCCAAATGGCCACGAAAAATTAAACGAACCACACAGGGACGATCCCCTACCACCATGGCATGCCCCAGTCGATTTTTGGCCGACATTACGCCCGGGCCCCAGGCCCACCCCTAAAACCGTGGCCTATAGCACACCGAATTGGCCCAAAAATGCTTTGTTCGCTCCGTTTCTCCCATTTGTCCACCCAAATGGCCAATAAAAATTAAACGGACCACGCTGGGATGATCCCCAACCTCTATGGCACGCCCCGTTCAATTTTTGGCCTACAGCACGCCCGGACCCCGGTCCCACCCCCAAAACTGTTGACTATAACACACCGATTTAGCCCGAAAATGCCCCATTCGCTCTGTTTCCCCCGTTTGTGCCCCAAATGGCCACAAAAAATTAAACGGACCACACTGGGATGATCTCCAAAGTCCCTGGCACGCCCTAGTCGATTTTCAACCTACAGTACGCCCGGTCCCCGGGACCACCCCCGAAATCGTGGGCAATAGCTCATCGATTTCGCCCAAAAATGCCCTGTTCGCTCCGTTTCTCCTGTTTGTCCACCCAAATGGCCACCAAAAATTATGCGGACCACACTGGGATAATCTCCAACCACCCTAGCATACCACAGTTCTAATTTCGGCCTATAGCACACCCAGACTCCGAGCCCACCCCCAAAACCGTGGGCTATAGCACACCAATTTGGCTCGAAAATGCCCCGTTTTCTCTATTTCACCTGTTTTTCCACCCAAATGGCCACAAAAAATTAAAAGGACCATACTGGGAAGATCCCCAACCTCCCTAGCACGCCCTGCTCAATTTTTGGCCCACAATAGGCCCGGGCCCACCCCCAAAACAGTGGGCTATAACATACCGATTGGCCAAAAAATGCCCTGTTCTCTCTATTTCGCCCGTTTGTCCACCCAAATGGCCACGAAAAATAAACGAACCACAATGGACGATTCCTTACCTTCCTGACACGCCCCGATAGATTTACGACACATAACATACCCGAAACCCAGCCCAACCCCAAAATTGCGGGCTATAGCACACTGATTTGGCCCAAAAATGCCCCGTACCCTCCGTTTCGTTCGTTTGTCCGCCCATTATGGCAACGAAAAATTAAACAGACCATACTAGGATGATCCCCTACCTCCCTGGCATGCCCCGGTCAATTTTTGGAACACAACACGCCTTGACCCCGGGTACACCCCCAAAATCGTGGCTATAGCACACTGATTTGTCCCAAAAATGCCCCGATTGTGCCATTTCACCCATCTGTCCACCCAAAGGGCCACCAAAAATAAACGAACAATACAGGGATGATCCCCAACCTCCCTGGCACGCCTCGATCGATTTTATACCTACAGCGCGCTCGGGACCCCGAGCTCACCCCCAAAACCGTGGGCTATAGCACACCGATTTGGCCTGATTATGTCCCGTTCGCTCTGTTTCGCGCGTTTGTCCACCCAAATGGCCATGAAAAATTGAACGCACAACACTGGGATGATCCCCAACCTCCTTGGCATCCCCTGGTCAATTTATGACCTACAGCACACCTGGACCCCATGCCCACCTCCGAAACTGGGGGTTATAGTACACCAATTTGGCCCAAAAAAGCCGCGTTCGCTCCGTTTTGCCCGTTTGTCCACCCAAATGGCCACGAAAAATTAAACGGACCATACTGGGATGATCCCCAGCTCCCTGGCACTCCCCTGTTAATTTTTGGCCCACTGAACTCCTTGACCCCGGGCCCACCCCCAAAACCGTTGTTATAGCACACCGATTTGGCCCAAAAATACTTCATTCCCTCCGTTTTGCCCGTTTGTCCCCCCAAATAGCCACAAAAAATTAAACGGACCATACTGGGATGATCTCCAACCTCCATGGCATGCCCAAGGTGACTTTCGGCCCATAGCACAGCCATACCCTGGGCCCACCCCATAAACCTTGGGCTATTGCACACCTATATGGCTCGAAAATGCCTCGTCCACTCCGTTTTGCCCGTTTGTCCACGCAAAGGGCCACAAAAAATTAAACGGACCACACTGGAATGATCCCTAACCTCCCTGGCAGGCCCTGGTCAATTTTCAGCTCACAATACTCCCGGACCCCAGGACCACCGCCCAAATCATGGGCTATAGCACACTGATTTGGCTCGAAAATGCCCCATTCACGCCATTTCGCCCAATTGTTCACCCAAATGGCCACGAAAAATTAAAAGGACCACACTGGGACATCCACAACCTCCCTGGAATGCCTTGGTCGATTTTATGCCCACAGCACGCGCAGACCCCGAGCCCACCCCCAAAACCGTGGGCTATAGCACACCGATTTAGCTTAAAATGCCTCGTTCGCTCCGTTTCGCTTGTTGGTCCCCCAAATGGACACGAGAAATTAAACGGACCACACTCGGATGATTCCCAACCACCCTGGAATTTCCTGGTTAATTTTTGGACCACAGCATGCCCGAACCCTGGGCCCACCCCCAAAACCGTACGCTATAGCACACCGATTTGGCCCGAAAATGCCCCGTTTGCTCCATTTCGCCCATTTGTCCCCCCAAATGGCCACAAAAAATTAAACGAACCAGACTAGAAAGATCCCTAACCGCCCTTCCATGCCTCGATTAATTTTTGGACCACAGTACGCGCGGACCCCGAGCCCACCTCCAAAACCGTGTGCTATAGCACACCGATTTGGCCCACAAATACCCTGTTCGCTCTGTTTCGCTCGTTTGTCCACCCAAATAGCCACAAAAAATAAAATGGACCACAATGGGATGATCCCCAATCTCCCAGGCATGCCTCGGTCAATTTTCTGCAAACAGCATGCCCGGACCCCAGGCCCACCCCCAAAATCGTGGGACATAACTCACCGATTTGGCTAGAAAATGCCACGTTCGCTTCGTTTCGCCCGTTTGTCCACCCAAATAGGTAGATAAAATTAAACGGACTACAGTGAGATAATCCCCTACCACCCTGACACGCCCCGGTCGATTTTTAGCCCACAGCACACCCAAACCCCGGGCCCACCCCCAAAACCGTGGGCTAAGCACATGGATTTGGCCCAAAAATGCCCCGTTCGCTCCGATTCACCCGTTTGTCTAGCCAAATAGCCACGAAAAGTTAAACGGACCATATTAGGATGATTCCCAACCTCCCTGGCATGTCCCGGTCAATTTTCAGCCCACAGCATTCCTGGACCCCGAGCCCACCCACGAAACCGTGGGCTATAGCACACCGATTTTGCTCGAAAATGCCCCGTTCACTTCATTTCGTTCGTTTGTCCACCCAAATGGCCACGATAAATTAAATGGACCATACTGGGATGATCCCCAACCTCCTTGGCATACCTCGATCGATTTTTGGCCCACAGCACGCCCGGACCCAGGGCTAATCCCTAAAACCGTGGGCTCTAACACATAGATTTGGACCAAAAATGCCTTGTTCGCTCCGTTTCGCCCGTTTTTTCACTCCAAATGGCCACGAAAAATTAAACGAACCACACTGGGATGATCCCCGACCTCCCTGGCACGCCCCAATCAATTTTTGGCCCACAGAACACCCGGACCCCGAGCCCACACCTAAAATCGTGGGCTATAGCACATCGATTTTGCTAAAAAATGCCCCATTCGCTCTTTTTTGCCCGTTTTTCCTCCCAAATGACCACAAAAAATTTAATGGACCATACTGGGATGATCCCCAACCTCCCTGGAATGCCCCGATTAATTTTTGGCTCACAGCACACCCATACCTCGGGCCCACCCAAAAAAACCGTGGGCTATAGCACACCGATTTAGCCCGAAAATGTCCAGTTCACTCCGTTTCGCCCATTTGCCCCCCCAAATGGCCACAAAAAATTAAACGGACCACACTGGGATGATTCCCAACATCCCTGGCATGCCTCGGTCAATTTTAGGCCCACAGTATGCCCCGACCCTGGGACCACCCCTCAAATTGTGGGCTATAGCACACCGATTTGGCCAAAAGTGCCCCGTTCTCTCCGTTTCGCCTGTTTGTCCACCCAAATATCTACGAAAATTCAAACGGACCATACTGGGATTATTCTCTACCTCCCTAGCCCACCCCGAATGATTTTTAGCCCACAGCACGCCCGAACCCCGGGCCCACCCCCTAAACTGTGGGCTATAGCACACCAATTTGGCTAAAAAATGTTCCATTTTGCCCGTTTGTCCACCCAAATGGCCACGAAATATTAAACGAACCACACTGGGACGATCCCGGATCACCCTGGCACACCCGGGTCGATTTTCGGCCCACAACACGCTAGGACTCTGGGCCCACCATCAAAACCGTGGGCTATAGCACATCGATTTGGCCTGAAAATGCCCTGTTCGCTCTATTTCGCCCATTTGTCCCCCCAAATAGCCACGAAAAATTAAACGAACCACATTGGGATGAGTTAGGAATGCCCCGATAGATTTTTGGCCAACAACATGCCCGGACCCCGGGCCCAACCCAAAAATCGTTGGCTATAGCACACTAATTTGGCCCAAAAATGCCTTGTTCGCACTGTTTCACCCGTTAATAGACCCAAATGGCCTTGAAAAATTAAACGAACTAGACTAGGATGATCCCCAACCTCCCTGGCATGCCCCGATCGATTTTTGGCCCACATCACGCCCGAACCCCATGCCCACCCCCGAAACCGCGGGCTATAGCTTACCGATTTGGCCTAAAAATGCCCCGTTCGCTCTGTTTCGCCCATTTGTCCCCCTCATATGGCGACGAAAAATTAAACGGACCTCACTCGGACGATCCCCCACCTCCCTGGCATGCCCCGGTCGATTTTTGGCCCTTAGCACGCCCGAACCCGAGGTCCACCCCAAAATAGTGTGCATAGCACACCGAGTAAGTCCGAAAATGCCCCGCTCACTCTGTTTTGCACGTTTGTCCACTCAAATGGCCACAAAAAATAAAACGGACCACATTGGGACGATCCCAAACCTCCCAGGCATGCCTCGATTGATTTTCTGCAAACAGCACGCCTGGACCCGGGCCCACCCCAAAACCGTGGGCTATAACAAATTGATTTGGTCAGAAAATGCCCCGCTCGCTCCGTTATGCCCGTTTGTCCATCCAAATGGCCACAAAAAATTAAACGGACCATACTGGGTCGATCCCCTACCACCCTGCATGCTCCGATCAATTTTCATCCCACAGCATGCCCGGACCCAGAGCCCACCCCCAAAACCGCGGGCTATAGCACACCGATTTTGCTCTAAAATGCCCCGTTCGCTCCGTTTCATCCGTTTATCCAGCCAAATGGTCAAAAAAATTAAACGGACCATACTAGCATGATCACCAACCTCCCTGGCACGCCCCGGTCAATTTTTGACACACAGCAAGCCCGGACCCCGCGCCCACCCCCGAAACCGTCTGCTATACCACAGCGATTTGGCCCGACTATGGCCCGATCGCTTCATTTGGCTCGTTTGTCCCCCAAATGACCACGAAAAAATAAACGGACCATAATTAGACGATCCCCAACCTCCCTGGCATGCCCCGGTCGATATTCGGCTCTCAGTACTACCAAACCCCGGTCCCACCCTACAAACCGTGTGCTGTAGCACATTGAGTTGGCCTAAAAATGAACTGTTCGCTCTATTTTGCCCGTTTGTCCACCCAAATGGTCATGAAAAATAAAACGGACCACATTAGGACGATCCCAAACCTCCCAGGCATACCTTAATCGATTTTCTGCAAACAGCACGCCCGAACCCCGTTCGCTCCGTTTCGTCCGTTTGTCCATCCAAATGGCCACGAAAAATTAAACGAAGCACACAGGGACGATCCCCTAACACCCTGGCATGCCCAAGTCAATTTTTGGCCCACATCACGCCCGAACCCCGAGCCCACCCCTAAAATCGTGGCCTATAGCACACCGATTTGGCCCAAAAATGCTTTGTTTGCTCCGTTTCGCCCATTTGACCACCCAAATGGCCACAAAAAATTAAACGGACCACGCTGGGATGATCCCCAACCCCTCTGGCATGCCCCGGTCAATTGTTTACCTACAGCAGGCCTGGACCCCGTTCCCACCACCAAAACCGTTGACTATAACAAACCAATTTAGCCCGAAAATGCCCTATTCGCTCTGTTTCGCCCGTTTGTACCCCAAATGGCCACGAAAAATTAAACGAACCACATTGGAATGATCCCCAAAATCCCTGGCACGCCCTAGTAGATTCTCAACCTAGTAGAACACCCTGTCCCCGGGACCACCCCCGAAACCGTGGGCTATAGCATACCGATTTAGCCCAAAAATGCCCCGTTCGCTCCGTTTGGCCTGTTTGTGCACCCAAATGGCCACCAAAAATTAAACGAACCACACTGGGATGATCCCCAACCACCCTGGCACGCCACGGTCTAATTTCGGCCTACAGCACGCCCAAACCACGGGCCCACACCTAAAATCGTGGGCTATAGCACACCAATTTGGCCCGAAAATGCCCCGTTTTCTCTGTTTCGCCCGTTTGTCCTCCCAAATGGCCACGAAAAATTAAAAGGACCACACTGGGAAGATCCCCAACCTCTCTGCATGCCCTGGTCAATTTTTGACCCATAGCAAGCCTGGGCCCACCCCCGAAACAGTGGGCTATAGCATACCAATTTCGCCCAAAAATGCCTTGTTCTCTCTATTTCGCTCGTTTGTCCACCCAAATGGCCACAAAAAATAAACGGACCACAATGGATGATTCCCAACCTCCCTGACACGCCCTGATAGATTTACGGCCCACAACATACCCGAACCCCAATCCCACCCCCGAAATCGCGGGCTATAGCACACTGATTTGGCCTAAAAATGCCCCGTTCCCTCCGTTTCATTCGTTTGTCCACCCAAATGGCAACGAAAAATTAAACGGACCATACTAGGATGATCCCCTACCTCCCCGGCATACCCTGGTCAATTTTTGGAGAACAACACGCCTTGACCCCGGGCCCACCCCCAGAATCGTGGGCTATAGCACATTAATTTGGTCCAAAAGTTCCCCGATTGTGCCATTTCGCCCATCTGTCCACCCAAGGGGCCACCAAAAATTAAACGAAAAACATTGGGATGATCTCCAACCTCCCTGGCATGCCTCGATCAATTTTATGCCCAAAGCGCCCGGACCCCGGCCCCCGCCAAAACCGTGGGCTATAGCACACCGATTTGGCCCAAAAATTCCCCGTTCGCTCCATTTCGCTTATTTTTCCCCCAAATGGTCATGAGAAATTAAACGGACCACACTGGGATGATTTCCAACCTCCCTAGCATGCTCTGGTCGATTTTTGGCCCACAGCACGCCCGGACCGTGGGCCCACCCCCAAAAACGTGGGCTATAGCACACCGATTTAGCCCAAAAATGCCCCATTCGCTCTGTTTCGCCTGTTTGTCCACCCTTATGGACACAAAAAATAAAATGGACCACATTGAGATGATCCCCAACCTCCCAGGCATGCCTCGGTCGATTTTCTGCAAACAGCACGCTCGGACCCCGGGCCCACCCCTGAAACCGTGGATATAACACACCAATTTGGCCAGAAAATGCCCCATTTGATCTATTTCGATCGTTTCTCAACCCAAATGGCCACGAAACATTAAACAGACCAAACTGGGATGATCCCCTACCACCCTGGCACACCCCGATCGATTTTTGGCCCACAGCACACCCAGACCCCGTTTGTCCAGCCAAAGAGCCACGAAAAATTATACGGACCACACTAGGACGATTCCCAACCTCCCTAGCAAGCCCCGGTCAATTTTTGGAGAACAGCTCGCCCTGACCCCGAGCCCATCCTCGGAGCCCATCCTCGAAACTTCGGGCTATAGCACACTAATTTTTCTCGAAAATGCCCCGTTCACTTTGTTTCGCCTGTTTGTCCACCCAAATTGCCACAAAAAATTAAACGGACCACATTGTGATGATCCCCAACCTCCCTGGCATGCGCTGGTCGATTTTTGTCCCACAGAACGGCCGAACCCTGGGCCCACCCCTAAAACCGTGGGCTATCGCACACCGATTTGGCCCAAAAATGCCTTGTTCGCTCCGTTTTGCCCGTTTATCCACCCAAATGGCCATAAAAAATTAAACGTACCACACTGGCACGATCCCCAACCTCCCTGGCACGCTCGATTGATTTTAGGCCTATAGCACGCCCGGACCCAGGGCCCACCCTCAAAATCGTGGGCTATAGCACATCGATTTGGCTCGAAAATGCACTATTCTCTCCGTTTCGCCCATTTGTCCCCCCAAATGGAACGAAAAATTAAAAGGACCATACTGGGATAATCCCCAACCACCCTGGCACGTCCGGTCAATTTTTGATCTACAGCACGCTCGGACTCCGGGCCCACCCCTAAAATCGTGGGCTATAGCACATCGATTTGGCCCGAAAAGTCCCATTCGCTTTGTTTTGCCCGTTTGTCCACCCAAATATAGACAAAAAATTAAATGGACCATACTGGGACAATCCCCAACCTCCCTGGCACGCTCCGGTCGATTTTTGGCCCACTGCATGCTCGTACCTAGGGCCCACCCCTGAAATCATTGGCTATAGCACACCGATTTGGCCCGAAAATGCCCTATTTGCTCCTTTTCGCCCGTTTGTCCTTCCAATAAGCCACAAAAAATTAAACGGAACACACTAGGACGATCACTAACCACCCTGGCACGCCTCAGTTAATTTTTAGCCTACAGCACGGCCGGACCCCGAGCCCACTCTCAAAACTGTGGGCAATAGCACACCGATTTGGCCCTAAAATGCCCTATTCTCTCCGTTTCGCCCGTTTGTCCACCCAAATAGCCACGAAAAATTAAACGAACCACACCTAAAATTGTGGGCTATAGCACACCGATTTGGCCCAAAACTGCCTTGTTCGCTCTGTTTTGCCAGTTTGTCCCCCCAAATTGCCACAAAAAATTGAACAAACTACACTGGAATGATCCCCAACCTCCCTGGCACGCCCCAGTCAATTTTTGTCCCAGCACGCCCGGACTCCGAGCCCCACCCCTAAAACCGTGGGCTATAGCACACCGATTTGGCTCAAAAATGCCATGTTCGCTCCGTTTCACCCGTTTGTCCACCCAAATGGCAACAAAAAATTAAACGGACCACACTGGTAAGATACCCAAACTCCCTGGCACACCCCGGTCGATTTTTGTCCAACTGTACGCCCGGAGCCTGAGCCCACCCCCAAAACTGTGGGCTATAGCACACCGATTTTGCTCGAAAATGCCCCGTTCATTCCTTTTCGCCCGTTTGTCTACCCAAATAGCCACAAAAAATAAATGGACCACACTGGGATGATCCCCAACCTCCCTGCACGCCCCGGTTGAATTTTGGCCCATAACATGCCCGAACCCTTGGCCCACCCCTAAAATCGTGGGCTATAGCACACCGATTTAGCCCAAAAATTCCCTGTTCGCTCCGTTTCGCCCGTTTGTCCACCCAAATGGCCACGAAAAATTAAACGAACCACACTGGGACGATCCCCAACCTGTATGGCATGCCTCAATCGATTTTTGACCCACAGCACACCCAGACCTCGGGTCCACCCCCAAAACCGTGCACATCGATTTGGCTTAAAAATACCACGTTCACTCCGTTTTTCCCGTTTGTCCACCTTAATGGCCACTAAAAATTAAACGAACCACATTGGGATGATCCCCAACCACACTGGCATGCCTCGGTCAATTTTCAGCCCACAGCATGCCCGGACCCTGACACACCCCTAAAACCATAGGATATAGCACACTGATTTAGCCCAAAAATGCCCTGTTTGCTCCGTTTCGCCCGTTTCTCCCCCTAAATGGCCATGAAAAATTAAACGGACCACTCTGGGATGATCCAAACCTCCTTGGCATGCCCCAGTCGATTTTAGGCCCGCAGCACGCCCCAACCCTGGGCCCACCCTCATAATTATGGGCTATAGCACACCAATTTTGTCGAAAGTGTCCCGTTGGCTATGTTTCGCCTATTTGTCTACCCAAATGTATACGAAAAATTAAACGGACCACACTAGGACGATCCTCTACCTCCCTAGCCCAGCCCGGTCAATTTTTGGCCCACAGCACAACTAGACCACTAAAACCGTGGGTTATAGCACACCGAATTGGCCCGAAAATGCCTCGTTTGATCCGTTTTGCCCGTTTGTCCACCCCCAAAACCGGGGGCTATAGCACACCGATTTGGCTCGAAAATGCCCCGTTTGCTCTGTTTCGCCCGTTTGTCCACCCAAATGGCCACAAAAATTAAAAGGACCACACTAGACGATTCCCAACCTCCCTGACACGCCTCGGGAGATTTAAGGCCCACAGCATACCCGAACCCCAAGCCCACCCTCAAAATCACGGGCTATAGCACACTTATTTGGCCCGAAATTGCCTCGTTCCTCCGTTTCGCTCGTTTGTCCGCCCAAATGGCAACGAAAAATTAAACGGACCATACTGGGATGATCCCCTACCTCCCTGGCATGCCCCAGAAAATTTTTTGCATGCAACACGCCCTGAATCCGGGCTCACCCCCAAAATCGTGGGCATAGCACCCTAATTTGGCCCAAAAATGCCCTGATTGCGTCATTTTGCCCATCTGTCCACCCAAAGGGCCACCAAAAATTAAACGGACAACACTGGGATGATCCCAACCTCCCTGGCACGCCTCGATCAATTTTATACCCACAGCGCGCCCGGACCCCTGGCCCACGCCCGAAACCGTGGGCTATAGCACATCGATTTGGCCCAAAAATGCCCCGTTCGCTCCATTTGGCTTGTTTGTCCCCCAAATGGACACGAAAAATTAAACGGACCACACTGGGATGATTCCCAAACTCCCTGGCATGCCCCGATAGTGTTTTGGCCCACAGCACGCCCAGACCGTGGGCCCAACCCCTACAATGTGGGCTATAGCACATCGATTTGGCCCAAAAATGCCCCGTTCGCTCTGTTTCGCCCGTTTGTCCACCCTTATGGCCACGAAAAATAAAACGAACCATATTGGGACGATCCCCAACCTCCCAGGCATGCCTCGGTTGATTTTCTGCAAACAGCACGCCCGAACCTCGGGCCCACCCCAGAAACCCGGGCCCACCCCCAAAATCGTGGGCTATAACACACCGATTTGGCCAGAAAATGCCTTATTTGATCTATTTCGACCGTTTGTCCACCCAAATAGCCACGAAACATTAAACAGACCAAACTGGGATGATCCCCAACCACCCTAGCACGCCTCGATCGATTTTTGGCCCACAGCACACCCAGACCCCGAGCCCACCCCCAAAACCGTGGGCTATGCCCGAAAATTCCCCGTTCGCTCTGTTTCGCCCGTTTCTCTAGCCAAATAGCCACGAAAAGTTAAATGGACAAAACTAAGACGATTCCCAACCTCTCTAGCATGCCCCGATCAATTTTTGGTGCACAACTCGCCCTGACCCCGAAACCGCGGGATATAGAACACTAATTTTGCTCGAAAATAACCCGTTCACTCCGTTTCGCCTGTTTGTCTACCCAAATTCCCACAAAAAATTAAACGGACCACACTGGGATGATCCCCAACCTCCCTGGTATGCCCTGGTCGATTTTCGGCC
The DNA here is from genome assembly GCA_030864215.1 of Capsicum pubescens. NCBI lineage: Eukaryota > Viridiplantae > Streptophyta > Magnoliopsida > Solanales > Solanaceae > Capsicum > Capsicum pubescens. Next base: position 3,805,683 of record CM061542.1, read on the forward strand.
CACAGCACACCCGAACCCCAGGCCCACCCCTAAAACAGTGGGCTATAGTACACCGATTTGGCCCAAAAATGCCTTGTTCGCTCCGTTTCGCCCGTTTGTCCACCCAAATGGCCACAAAAAATTAAACGGATCACACTGGGATAATCTCCAACCACCCTGGCACGCCCGATTGATTTTAGGCCTATAGCATGCCCAGACCCCGGCCCACACTCACAACCGTGGGCTATAGCACACCGATTTGGCCCGAAAATGCCTTGTTCGCTCCATTTCGCCCATTCTCCCCCCAAATGGAACAAAAAATTAAACGGACCACACTGGGATAATCCCCAACCACCCTGGCAAGCCCCGTCAATTTTTGATCCACAGCACGCCCGGACCCCGGGCCCACCCCCAAAATCGTGGGCTATAGCACATCGATTTGGCCTGAAAAGTCCCGTTCACTTCGTTTTGCCCGTTTGTCCACCCAAATGGCGACGAAAAATTAAATGAACCATACTGGGACGATCCCCAACCTCCCTGGAACGCCCTGGTCGATTTTTTGCCCACTGCATGCTCGGACCCCGGGCCCACCCCTGAAATCATTGGCTATAGCACACCGATTTGGCCCGAAAATGTCTTGTTTGCTCTTTTTCGCCCGTTTGTCCACCCAAATGGCCACAAAAAATTAAACGAACCACACTGGAATGATCCCCAACCTCCCCGGCTCGCCTTAGTTGATTTTCGGCCCACAGCACGCCCGGACCCCATGCCCACCCCCAAAGCCATAAGCTATAGCACGCTGATTTCGCCCGAAAATGCCCTGTTCGCTCCGTTTCGCTCGTTTGTCCCCCATAATTGCCATAAAAAAATTAAACGAACCATACTGGGATGATCCCCAACCTCCCTGGCATGCCCCGGTTGATTTTCGGCACATAGTACGCCCGGACCACGAGCCCACCCCTAAAACCGTGGGCTATAGCACACCGATTTGACCCAAAAATGTCTTATTCGCTCTGTTTTGCAAGTTTGTCCCCTCAAATTGCCACGAAAAATTAAAAAAACTACACTGGAATGATCCCCATCCTCCCTGGCACGCCCTGGTTAATTTTTGGCCCACAGCACGCCCGGACCCCGAGCTCCACCCCTAAAATTGTGGGCTATAGCACACCGATTTGGCCTAAAACTGCCTTGTTTGCTCTGTTTCGCTCGTTTGTCTACCCAAATGGCCACGAAAAATTAAACAGATGACACTGGGATGATCCCTAACCTCCCTAGCATACCCCGGTCGATTTTTGGCCCACTGCACGTCCGAACCCCGGTCCCACCCCTTAAACCGAGGGCTATAGCACATCGATTTTGCTCAAAAATGCCCCATTCGCTCCTTTTCGCCCGTTTGTCTACCCAAATGACCACAAAAAATTAAATGGACCACACTGGGATGATCCCCAACCTCCCGGCACGCCCCGGTAGAATTTTAACCCATAACATGCCCGAACCCTTGGCCCACCCCCAAAATCGTGGGCTATAGCACACCGATTTAGCCCGAAAATGCCCCGTTCGCTCCGTTTTGCCCGTTTGTCCACCCAAATAGCCGCGAAAAATTAAATGGACCATACTGGGGCGATTATAAACCTGTATGGCATGCCTCGATCAATTTTTCAACCACAGCACACCCTGACCTCGGGTCCACCCCCAAAACCGTGGGCTATAGCACATCGATTTGGCTAAAAAATACCACGTTCGCTCCGTTTTGCCCGTTTATCCACGTTAATGGCCACAAAAAATTAAACGGACCACAATGGTATGGTCTCCAACCACACTGGCATGCCTCAGTCGATTTTCAGCCCACAGCATGCTCGGACCCCGACACAACCCTAAAACCGTGGGATATAACACAACGATTTGGCCCAAAAATGTCCCGTTCGCTCTGTTTCGCCCGTTTCTCCCCACAAATGGCCACAAAATATTAAACGGACCACACTAGTACGATCCCAAACCTCTTTGGCATGCCCAAATCAATTTTAGGCCCACAAAATTAAACGAACCATACTGTTGCCCTAGCATGCCCCGGTCAATTTTTTACCCCACCGCACGCTAGGACCCCGGGGCCACCCCCGAAACCATGGGCTCTAACACACCGATTGGGCCCAAAAATGCCTCGTTTTCTCCATTTTGCCTATTTGTCCACCCATTTGGCCACGAAAAATTAAACGGACCACACTGGGATGATCTCAACCTCCCTGGCATGCCCCGATCAATTTTAAGCCTACAGTACGCCCGAAACCCAGGCCCACCCCCAAAACCGTGGTCTATAGCACACCGATTTGGCCCAAAAATGCCCTGTTCGCTCTATTTCGACCATTTATCCCCCTAAATGGAACAAAAAATTAAACGTACCACACTGGGATGATCCCAACCACCCTAGTATGCCCTGGTAGATTTTCAGCCCACAGCACGCTCGGACCCCGAGCCCAACCCCAAAATCGAGGGCTATAGCACACCAATTTGGCATGATTATGTCCCGATCGCTCTGTTTCGCCCGTTTGTCCACCCAAATGGCCATGAAAATTGAACGCACAATACTGGAATGATCCCCAACCTCCCTGGCATGCCCCGATCAATTTTTGAGCTACAGCACACCTGTACCCCATGCCCACCTCCAAAACCGCGGGTTATAGCACACCAATTTGGCCCAAAAAAGCCCCGTTCGCTCCGTTTTGCCCATTCGTCCACCCAAATGGCCACGAAAAATTAAACGGACCACACTGGGATGATCCCCAGCTCCCTGGCATGCCCCTGTCGATTTTTGGCTCACTGAACTCCTGGACCCCAGGCCCACCCCCAAAACCGTTTTTATAGCACACCGATTTGGCCCAAAAATACCTCGTTTGCTCCGTTTTGCCCGTTTGTCCCTCCCAAATAGCCACAAAAAATTAAACGGACCATACTGGGATGATCCCAAACCTCCCTGCACACCCAAGGTGACTTTCGGCCCATAGCACGGCCATACCCTGGGACCACCCCATAAACCGTGGGCTATAGCACACCTATATGGCTCGAAAATGCCCCATCCACTCTGTTTTGCCCGTTTGTCCACGCAAAGAGCCAAGAAAAATTAAATGGACCATACTGGGATGATCCCTAACCTCCCTGGCATGCCCTAGTCAATTTTCAGCTCATTGAACGCCCGGACCCCAGGCCCACCGCCCAAATCATGGGCTATAGCACACCAATTTGGCTAGAAAATGCCCCGTTCGCGCCATTTCGCCCAATTGTTCACCCAAATGGCCACGAAAAATTAAAAGGACCACACTGGGACATCTGCAACCTCCCTGGCATGCCTGGTCGATTTTATGCCCACAGCACGCCCAGACCCCGAGCCCACCTCCAAAACCGTGGGCTATAGCACACCGATTTAGCTCAAAATGCCTCGTTCGCTCTGTTTCGCTCGTTGGTCCCCCAAATGGACACGAGAAATTAAACGGACCATACTGGGATGATTCCCAACCTCCCTGGAATAACCCGGTTAATTTTTAGACCACAGTATGCCCGAACCCTAGGCCCACCCCCAAAACCTTGGGCTATAGCACACCAATTTGGCCCGAAAATGCCTTGTTTGCTCTATTTCGCCCATTTGTCCCCCCAAATGGCCACGAAAAATTAAACGAACCAGACTGGGAAGATCCCTAACCGCCCTGCCATGCCTCGGTCAATTTTTGGCCCACAGCACGCGCGGACCCCGGACCCACCCCTAAAACCGTGTGCTATAGCACACCGATTTTGCCCGCAAATGCCCCGTTCGCTCTGTTTCGCTCGTTTGTCAACCCAAATAGCCACAAAAAATAAAATGGACCATATTCAGATGATCCCCAACCTCCTAGGCATGCCTCGGTCAATTTTCTGCAAACAGCACGCCCGGATCCCAGGCCCACCCCCAAAACCGTGGGATATAATACACCGATTTGGCTAGAAAATGCCCCGTTTGCTTCGTTTCTCCCGTTTGTCCACCCAAATAGCTAGATAAAATTAAAAATACTACACTGGGACGATCCTCTACCACCCTGACACACCCCAGTCGATTTTTAGCCCACAGCACACCCAAACCCCGAAACCGTGGCTATAGCACATGGATTTGGCCCAAAAATGCCCCGTTTGCTCTGATTCGCCCGTTTGTCTAGCCAAATAGCCACGAAAAAATAAACGAAAAACATTAGGATGATTCCCAACCTCCCCATGGCCCGGTTAATTTTTAGCCCACAGCATTCCCGGACCCCGAGCCCACCCACGAAACCGCGGGCTATAGCACACCGATTTTGCTCGAAAATGCCCCGTTCACTCAGTTTCGCTCGTTTGTCCACTTAAATGGCTACGGTAAATTAAATGGACCATACTGGGATGTTCCCCAACCTCCTTGGCATACTTCGATCGATTTTTGGCCGACAAGACGTCCGGACCCAGGGTCAATCCCTAAAACCGTGGGCTCTAACATACAGATTTGGACCAAAAATGCCTTGTTCGCTCCGTTTCGCCCGTTTGTCCACCCAAATGGCCACGAAAAATTAAACGAACCACACTGGGACGATCCCCAACCTCCCTGGCACGCCCCTGTCAAACTTTAGCCCACAGCACGCCCGAGCCCCGAGCCCACACCTAAAATCGTGGGCTATAGCACATCGATTTTGCTAGAATATGCCCCATTCGCTCTTTTCGCACATTTTTCCTCCCAAACGACCACAAAAAATTTAATGGACCACACTGGGATGATCCCCAACCTCCCTGGAATGCCCCGATTGATTTTTGGCCCACAGCACAACCAGACCTCGGGCCCACCCCCAAAACCGTGGGCAATAGCACACCGATTTAGCCCAAAAATGTCCCATTCACTCCGTTTCGCCCATTTGCCCTCCCAAATGGCCACAAAAAATTTAATGGACCACACTGGGATGATCCCCAACCTCCCTGGAATGCCCCGATTGATTTTTGGCCCACAGCACAACCAGACCTCGGGCCCACCCCCAAAACCGTGGGCAATAGCACACCGATTTAGCCCAAAAATGTCCCATTCACTCCGTTTCGCCCATTTGCCCTCCCAAATGGCCACGAAAAATTAAACGGACCACACTGGGATGATTCACAACATCCCTGGCATGCCCCGGTCAATTTTAGGCCCACAGCATGCCCCGACCCTGGGATCACCCCTCAAATTGTGGGCTATAGCACACCGATTTGGCCGAAAGTGCCCCGTTCGCTCGTTTTCGCCTGTTTGTCCACCCAAATATCTACGAAAATTTAAACGGACCATACTGGGATGATTTTCTACCTCTCTAGCCCGCCCCGGTCGATTTTTAGCCCATAGCACGCCCGAACCCCGATCCCACCCCCTAAACTGTGGGCTATAGCACACTAATTTGGCTTTAAAATGCTTCATTTTCTTCGTTTTAACCGTTTGTCCATATTAATGGCCACTAAATATTAAACAAACCCCACTGGGACGATCCCCGATCGTCCTGGCATGCCTCGATCAATTTTTGGCCCACAACACGCTAGGACCCCGGGCCCACCATCAAAATCGTGGGCTATAGCACATCGATTTGGCCTGAAAATGCCCTGTTCGCTCTATTTCGCCCATTTGTCCACCCAAATGGCCACGAAAAATTAAACAAACCACACTGGGACGATCCCCAACCTCCCTGGCATGCCCCGATAGATTTTTGGCCAACAACATGCCCGGACCCCGGGCCTAACCTAAAAATCGTCAGCTATAGCACACCGCTTTGGCTCGAAAATGCCTTGTTCGCTCTGTTTCACCCGTTTGTCCACCCAAATGGCCATGAAAAATTAAATGAACTTGACTAGGATGATCCCCAACCTCCCTGGCATGCCCCGATCGATTTTTGGCCCGCACCACGCCGGAACCCCATGCCCACCCCCAAAACCGCGGGCTATAGCCTACCGATTTGGCCTAAAAATGCCCCGTTCACTCCGTTTCGCCCATTTGTCCCCCCAAATGGCGACAAAATTAAACGGACCTCACTCGGACGATCCCCCACCTCCCTGGCATGCCCTGGTCGATTTTTAGCCCTCAGCACGCCCGGACCTGGGGTCCACCCCAAAATAGTGTGCTATCGCACACCGAGTAAGCTCAAAAATGCCCCGTTCACTCCGTTTTGCCCGTTTGTCCACCCAAATGGCCACAAAAAATAAAAAAAACCACATTGTGACGATCCCAAACCTCCCAAGCATGCCTCGATCTATTTTCTGCAAACAGCAAGCCCGAACCCCGGGCCCACCCTCAAAACTGCGGGCTATAATAATCTATTTTGCAAGAAAATGCCCCGCTCGCTCCGTTTTGCCCGTTTGTCCATCCAAATGGCCACAAAAAATTAAGCGGACTACACTGGGTCGATCCCCTACCACCCTGGCACGCACCGGTTGATTTTTTGCCTACAGCACACTCGAAACCTAGGCCCTCCACTAAAATCGTGTCTATAGCACACCGATTTGGCTCAAAAATGCCCTGTTCGCTCCGTTTTGCCCGTTTGTCCAGCCAAATGGCCATGAAAAATAAACGGACCAGACTGGGATGATCACCAACCTCCCTAGCATGCCCCGGTCCATTTTCGACACACAGCACGCCCGGACCCCGAACCCACCCCCAAAACCGTCTGCTATAGCACAGTGATTTGGCCCGACTATGGCCTGATCGCTTTGTTTCGTCCGTTTGTCCCCAAAATGACCACGAAAAAATAAACGGACCACAATGAGACGATCCCCAACATCCCTGGCATGCCCCCGATCGATATTCAGCTCGCAGTACTCCAAAACCCCGGGCCCACCCTACAAACTGTGTGCTGTAGCACACCGACTTAGCCTAAAAATGCCCCGTTCGCTCTATTTTGCTCGTTTGTCCACCCAAATGGTCACGAAAAATAAAATGGACCACATTGGGATGATCCCAAACCTCCCAGGCATACCTCGATCGATTTTCTGCAAACAGCACGCCCGGACCCCGTTCGCTCCGTGTCGCCCGTTTGTCCATCCAAATGGCTACGAAAAATTAAACGAACCACACAGGGATGAGCCCCTACCACCCTGGCATGCCCCAGTCGATTTTTGGCCCACATCACGCCCGGACCCCGGGCCCACCCCTAAAACTGTGGCCTATAGCACATCGATTTGGCCCACAGCACGCTTGGTACCCGGGACCACCCCCGAAACCGTGGGCTATAGCACACCGATTTTGCCCAAAAATGCCCCGTTCGCTCTGTTTCGCCTGTTTGTCCACCCAAGTGGCCACTAAAAATTAAACGGACCACACTGGGATGATCCCCAACCACCCTGGCATGCCGCAGTCTAATTTCGTCCTACAGCATACCCATACCCCAGGCCCACCCCCAAAACCGTGGGCTATAGCACACCGATTTGGCCTGAAAATGCCCCGTTTTCTCGGTTTCGCCCGTTTGTCCACCCAAATGGCCACAAAAAATTAAAAGGGCCACACTGGGAAGATCCCCAACCTCCCTGGCACGCCTGGTCAATTTTCGGCCCACAGCAGGCCCGGGCCCACCCCCAAAACAGTGGGCTATAGCATACCGATTTGACCTAAAAATGCCTTGTTCTCTCTATTTCGCTCATTTGTCCACCCAAATGGCCACGAAAAATAAACGGACCACAATGGACGATTCCAAACCTCCCTAACATGCCTTGGTAGATTTAAGGCCCACAAAATACCCGAACCCCAAGCCAACCCCTGAAATCGCGGGCTATAGCACACTGATTTGGCCCAAAAATGCCCCGTTCCCTCCGTTTCATTCGTTTGTCCGCCCAAATGGCAATGAAAATTAAACGGACCATCATAGGATGATCCCCTACCGCCCTGGCATGCCCCGGTCAATTTTTGGAACACAACACGCCTTGACCCCGGGCCCAACCCCAAAATCGTGGGCTATAGCACATTAATTTGGCCCAAAAATGCCCCGATTGTGCCTTTTCACTTGTTTGTCCCCCAAATGGACATGAGAAATTAAACGGACCACACTGGGACGATTACCAACCTCCCTGGCATGCCACGGTCGATTTTCGTCCCACAACACGCCCGGACCGTGGGCCCACCCCTGAAAAAGTGGGCTATAGCACACCAATTTAGCCCAAAATGCCCCGTTCGCTCTGTTTCGCCTGTTTGTCCACCCTTATGGACACGAAAAATAAAACGAACCACATTGAGACGATCCCCAACCTCCAAGGCATGCCTCGGTCGATTTTCTGCAAACAACACGCCCGGACCCCGGGCCCACCCCTGAAATCGTGGACTATAACGCACCGATTTGGCCAGAAAATGCCCCATTTGATCTATTTCGATCGTTTCTCCAACCAAATTTCCACAAAACATTAAAAAGACCAAACTGGGACGATCCCCTACCACCCTGGCACACCCCGATCGATTTTTGGCCCACAGCATACCCAGACCCCGTTTGTCCAGCCAAAGAGCCACAAAAAATTAAACGGACCACACTGGGCCAATTCCCAACCTCCATAGCATGCCCCGATCAATTTTTCGCGCACAGCTCGCCCTGACCCCGAGCCCATCCCCGAAACCGCGGGCTATAGCACACCAATTTTGCTCGAAAATGCCCCGTTCACTCCGTTTCGCCTGTTTGTCCAAACAAATTGCCACAAAAAATTAAATAGACCACATTGTGATGATCCCCAACCACCCTGGCATGACCTGGTCTATTTTCGTCCCACAGCACGCCCGGACCCCGAGCGCGCCCCTAAAACCATGGGCTATAGCACACCGATTTGGCCCAAAAATGCCTTGTTCGCTGCGTTTTGCCCGTTTATCCACCCAAATGGCCACGAAAAATTAAACGGACCACACTGGCATGATCTCCAACCTCCATGGCATGCCCGATTGATTTTAGGCCTATAGCACTCCCGGAACCAGGGTTCACCCTCGAAACCGTGGGCTATAGCACACCGATTTGGCCTGAAAATGCACTGTTCTCTCCGTTTCGCCTATTTGTCCCCCCAAATGGAACGAAAAATTAAACGGACCATACAGGGATAATCCCCAACCGCCCTAGCACATTTCGGTCAATTTTTTATCTACAGAACTTTCGGACCGCAGGCCCACCCCCAAAATCGTGGGCTATAGCACACCGATTTGGCCCGAAAAGTCCCGTTCGCTTCGTTTTGCCCGTTTGTCCACCCAAATGGAGATGAAAAATTAAATGGACCATACAGGGACGATCCCCAACCTCCCTGGCATGCCCCGTTCAATTTTTGGCCCACTTCATGCTCGGACCCCGGGCCCACCCATGAAATCATTGGCTATAGCACACCGATTTGGCCCGAAAATGCCCTGTTTGCTCCTTTTCGCCCGTTTGTCCACCCAAATAGCCATAAAAAATTAAACGGACCACACTAGTACGATCAACGACCTCCCTGGCACGCATCAGTTAATTTTTAGCCTTCAGCACGGCCGGACCCCGAGCCCACCCTCAAAACTGTGGGCAATAGCAGACCGATTTGGCCCAAAAATGCCCCGTTCGCTCCGTTTCGCCCGTTTGTCCACCCAAATAGGCACAAAAAATTTAACGGACCACACGAGAATGATCCCCAACCTCCCCGCCACGCCTCAGTTGATTTTCGATCCACTGCACGCTCGGACCCCGTGCCCACCCCCGAAGCCAAAGGCTATAGCACATTGATTTCCCCCGAAAATGCCCTGTTCGCTCCGTTTCACTCGTTTGTCCCCCCAAATTGCCACAAAAAATTAAATAAACCATACTGGGATGATTCCCAACCTCCCTGGCACGCCTCAGTCTATTTTTGGCACATAGTACGCCCGGACCCCGAGCCCACCCCTAAAATCGTGGGCTATAGCACACCGATTTGGCCCAAAAATGCCTTGTTCGCTCTGTTTTGCCAGTTTATCCTCCCAAATTGCCACGAAAAATTAAACAAACTACACTGGAATGATCCCCAACGTCCCTGGCACGCCCCGATCAATTTTTGGCCCAGCACGCCCGGACCACAAGCCTCACCCCTAAAACCATGGGCTATAGTACACCGATTTGGCCCAAAAATGCCATGTTCGCTCCGTTTCACCCGTTTGTCCACCCAAATGGCCACAAAAATTAAACAGACCACACTGGAACGATCCCCAAACTCCCTGGCACACCCCGGTCAATTTTTGGGCCACTGCACGCCCGGAGCCTGAGCCCACCCCCAAAATCGTGGACTATAGCACACCGATTTTGCTCGAAAATGCCCCGTTCACTCCTTTTCGCCCGTTTGTCTTCCCAAATAGCCACAAAAACTTAAATGGACCACACTGGAATGATCCCCAACCACCCTACACGCCCCGGTTGAATTTTGGCCCATAACATGCCCGAACCCTTAGCCCACCCCCAAAACTATGGGCTATAGCACACCGATTTAGCCCGAATATTCCCCGTTCGCTCCGTTTTGCCCGTTTGTCCACCCAAATGGCCACGAAAAAATAAACGGACCACACTGGACGATCCCCAACCTGTATGGCATGCCTCGATCGATTTTTGACCCACAGCACACCCAGACCTCGGGTCAACCCCCAAAACCGTGGGCTATAGCACATCGATTTGGCTAAAAAATACCACGTTCGCTCTGTTTTGCCCGTTTGTCCACCTTAATGGACACTAAAAATTAAACGGACCACACTAGGATGATCTCCAACCACACTGGCATGCCTCGGTCGATTTTTAGCCCACAGCATGCCCGGACCCTGACACACCCCCCAAAACCGTGGGATATAGCACACCGATTTAGCCCAAAAATGCCCTGTTTGCTCCGTTTCGCCCGTTTCTCCCCCCAAATGGCCAAAAAAAATTAAAGGGACCACACTGGGATGATCCAAACCTCCTTGGCATGCCCCAGTCGATTTTAGTCCCAAACAACGCCCCAACCCTGGGCCCAACCCCAAAATTATGGGCTATAGCACACCTATTTTGCCGAAAGTGTCCCGTTGGCTATGTTTCGCCTATTTGTCTACCCAAATGTATTCGAAAAATTAAACGGACCATACTAGGACAATCCTCTACCTCCCTGGCCCAGCCCGGTCGATTTTTGGCCCACAGCACAACTGGACCCCTAAAACCGTGGGTTATTGCACACCGAATTGGCTCGAAAATGCCCTGTTCGATCCGTTTTGCCCGTTTGTCTACCCAAATGGCCACAAAATATTAAACGAACCATAGTGGGATGATCCCCAACCGCCCTTTCATGCCCCGGTTGATTTTCAACCCACCGTACGCTCGGAACCCGGACCCACCCTCAAAACCTTGGGCTATAACATATCGATTGGGCCCAAAAATGCCTCGTTCGCTCCGTTTTGCCTATTTGTCCACTCATTTGGCCACGAAAAATTAAACGAACCACACTGGGGCAATCCCCAACCTCCCTGGCATGCCCTGATCAATTTTAGGCCTACAGCATACCTGGACCCGAGCCCACCCCCAAAACCGTGGGCTATAGGACATCGATTTGGCCCTAAAATGCCCTGTTCGCTCCGTTTCGCCCATTTGTCCCCCCAAATTGAACAAAAAATTAAACGGAGCACATTGGGATGATCCCCAACGACCCTGGTGTGCTCTGGTAGATTTTTGACCCACAGCACGCCCGGACCCCGAGCCCACCCCCAAAATCGTGGGCTATAGCACACCGATTTGGCCTGAAAATATCCCGTTCGTACTGTTTCGCCCGTTTGCCCACCCAAATGGCCATGAAAAATTAAACGCACCACACTGGGATGATCCCCAACCTCCCTGGCATGCCTCAATCAATTTTTGACCCACAGCACACCCGGACCCCATGCCCACCCCCGAAACTGCGGATAATAGCACACCAATTTGGCCCAAAAAAGCCCCGTTCGCTCCGTTTCGCCCGTTTGTCCTCCCAAATGGCCACGAAAAATTGAACGGACCACACTGGAATGATCCCCAAGCTCCCTGGCACGCCCCTATCTATTTTTGCCCCACTGAACTCCTGGACTCCAGGACCACCCCCGAAACCATTTTTATAGCACACCAATTTAGCCCAAACATACCTCGTTCGCTCCGTTTTGCCCGTTTGTCCACCCAAATGGCCACAAAAAATTAAACGAACCATACTGGGATGATTCCCAACCTCCCTGTAATGCCCAAGGTGACTTTCGGCCCACAGCACGCCCATACCCAGGGCCCAAACTACAAACCGTGGGCTATAACACACCTATATGGCTCGAAAATGCCCCGTCCACTCCGTTTCGCCCGTTTGTCCACGGAAAGGGCCACGAAAAATTAAACGGACCACACTGAGATGATCCCCAACCTCCCTGGCATGCCCTATTCAATTTTCAGCACACAATACGCCCGGACCCCAGGCCCACCCCCAAATCGTGAGCTATAGCACACCGATTTGACTCAAAAAGGCCCCGTTCGCTCTGTTTCGCCTGTTTGTCCACCCTTATGGACACGAAAAATAAAACGGACCACATTGAGATGATCCCCAACCTCCCAGGCACGCCTCGGTCGATTTTTTGCAAACAGCACGCCCGGACCTCGAGCCCACCCCTGAAACCGTGGACTATAACAACCCGATTTGGCCAGAAAATGCCCTATTTGATCTATTTCGACCGTTTCTCCAACCAAATGGCCACGAAATATTAAACAGACCAAACTGGGACGATCCCCTACCACCCTGGCACACCCCGATCGATTTTTGGCCCACAGCATACCCAGACCCCGTTTGTCCAGCCAAAGAGCCACAAAAAATTAAACGGACCACACTGGGACGATTCCCAACCTCCATAGCATGCCCCGGTAAATTTTTGGCGCACAGCTCGCCCTGAACCCGAGCCCATCCCCGAAACCGCGGGTTATAGCACACCAATTTTGCTCGAAAATGCCCCGTTCACTCCGTTTCGCCTGTTTGTCCACCCAAATTGCCACAAAAAATTAAACGGACCACATTGTGATGATCCCCAACCACCCTAGCATGCCCTGGTCTATTTTTGTCCTACAGAACGCCCGGACCCCGGGCCCACCCCTAAAACCATGGGCTATAGCACACCGATTTGGCCCAAAAATGCCTTGTTCGCTCCGTTTTGCCCGTTTATCCACCCAAATGGCCACGAAAAATTAAACGGACATAACTCGCACAATCCCCAACCTCCCTGGCACGCCCGATTGATTTTTGGCCTATAGCACGCCCGGACCCAGGGCTCACCCTCGAAACCGTGGGCTATAGCACACCGATTTGGCCCGAAAATGCACTGTTCTCTCCGTTTCGTCCATTTGTCCCCCAAATGGAACGAAAAATTAAACGGACCATACTGGGATAATCCCCAACCACCCTGGAACGTTTCGGTCAATTTATGATCTACAGCACGCTCGAACCCCGGGCCCACCCCTAAAATCGTGGGCTATAGCACATCGATTTGGCCCGAAAAGTTCCCGTTCGCTTCGTTTTACCCGTTTGCCCACCCAAATGGAGAGAAAAAATTAAATGGACCATACTGGGACGATCCCCAACCTCCCTGGTACGCTTCGATTGATTTTTGGCCCACTTCATGCTTGGACCCCGGGCCCACCCCTGAAATCATTGGCTATAGCACATCGACTTGGCCCGAAAATGCCCTGTTTGCTCCTTTTCGCCTGTTTGTCCACCCAAATAGCCATAAAAAATTAAACGGACCACACTAGGAGGATCACCAACCTCCCTGGCACGCATCAGTTAATTTTTAGCCTACAGCACGACCGGACCCCAAGCCCACCCTCAAAACTGTGGGCAATAGCAGACCGATTTGGCCCAAAAATGCCCCGTTCACTCCGTTTCGCCCGTTTGTCCACCCAAATAGGCACGAAAAATTAAACGGACCACACTAGAATGATCCACAACCTCCCCGCCACGCCTCAGTTGATTTTCGGTCCACTGCACGCTCGGACCCCGTGCCCACCCCCGAAGCCATAGGCTATAGCACATTGATTTCCCCCGAAAATGCCCTGTTCACTCCGTTTCGCTCGTTTGTCCCCCCAAATTGCCACAAAAAATTAAATAAACCACACTGGGATGATTTCCAACCTCACTGACACGCCCCGATCGATTTTTAGCACACAGTACGCCCGAACCCCGAGCCCACCCCTAAAACCGTGGGCTATAGCACACCGATTTGGCCCAAAAATGCCTTGTTCGCTCTGTTTTGCCAGTTTGTCCCCCCAAATTGCCCCGAAAAATTAAACAAACTACACTGGAATGATCCCAACGTCCCTGGCATGCCCCGGTCAATTTTTGGCCCAGCACGCACGGACCCCAAGCCCCACCTCTAAAACCGTGGGCTATAGCACACCGATTTGGCCCAAAAATGCCATGTTCGCTCCGTTTCACCCGTTTGTCCACCCAAATGGCCACGAAAAATTAAACGAACCACACTGGAACGATCCCCAAACTCTCTGGCACACCCCGATCAATTTTTGGCTCACTGCACTCCCGAAGCCTGAGCCCACCCCCAAAACCGTGGGCAACCGATTTTGCTCGAAAATGCCCCGTTCACTCCTCTTCGCCCGTTTGTCTACCTAAATAGCCACAAGAAATTAAATGGACCACACTGGAATGATCCCCAACCTCCCTGCACGCCCCGGTTGAATTTTGTCCCACAACATGCTCGAACCCTTAGACCACCCCCAAAACCGTGGGCTATAGCACACCGATTTAGCCCGAAAATTCCTCGTTCGCTCCGTTTTGCCCGTTTGTCCACCCAAATGGCCACAAAAAATTAAACGGACCACACTGGGACGATCCATAACCTGTATGGCATGCCTCGATCGATTATTGACAAACAACACACCCAGACCTCGGGTCCACCCCCAAAACCGTGGGCTATAGCACATCGATTTGGCTAAAAAATACCACGTTCGCTCTGTTGTTCCCGTTTGTCCACCTTAATGGCCACTAAAAATTAAACGGACAACTCTGGGATGATCTCTAATCACACTGGCATGCCTCGGTCGATTTTTAGCCCACATCATGCCCGGACCCTGACACACCCCCAAAACCGTGGGATATAGCACACCGATTTAGCCCAAAAATGCCCTATTTGCTCCGTTTCGCCCGTTTCTCCCCCCAAATGGCCATAAAAAATTAAACGGACCACACTGGGATGATCCAAACCTCCTTGGCATCCCCCAGTCGATTTTAGTCCTAAACAACGCCCCAACCCTGGGCCCGCCCCCAAAATTATGGGCTATAGCACACCTATTTTGCCGAAAGTGTCCCGTTGGCTATGTTTTGCCTATTTGTCTACCCAAATATATACAAAAAATTAAACAGACCACACTAGGACGATTCTTTAACTCCCTGGCCCATCCTGGTCGATTTTTGGCCCACAGCATAACTGGACCCCTGAAACCGTGGGTTATAGCACACCGAATTGGCTCGAAAATGCCCCGTTCGATTCGTTTTGCCCGTTTGTCCACCCAAATGGCCACAAAATATTAAACGAACCATAGTGGGATGATCCCCAACCGCCTTGGCATGCCCTAGTCGATTTTCAACCCACCGCATGCTCGGAACCCGGGCCCACCCTCAAAACCGTGGGCTATAACTCACCGATTGGGCCCAAAAATGCCTCGTTCGCTCCGTTTTGCCTATTTGTCCACCCATTTGGCCACGAAAAATTAAACGGACCACACTAGGGAAATCCCCAACCTCCCTGGCATACCCCGATCGATTTTAGGCCTACAGCATACTCCGACCCCGGGCCCAATCCCAAAACCGTGGGCTATAGGACACCGATTTGGCCCTAAAATGCCCTGTTCGCTCCGTTTCGCCCGTTTGACCACCCAAATATCTACGAAAATTTAAACGGACCATACTAGGACGATTCTCTACCTTTTTAGCCCGCCCCAGTCAATTTTTAGCCCACAGCACGCCCGAACCCCTGGCCCACCCCTAAATCGTGGGCTATAGCACACCAATTTGGCTAAAAGATGCTCTGTTTGCTCCGTTTTGCCCGTTTGTCCACCCAAATGGCCATGAAATATTAAACAAACCACACTAGGACGATCCCCGACCGCCCTGTCACACCCCGATCAATTTTCTTCCCACAGCACTCTAGGACCCCAGGCCCACCCTCAAAACCGAGGGCTATAGCACACCGATTTGGCCTGAAAATGCCCTGTTCGCTCTATTTCGCCAATTTGTCCCCCCAAATAGCCACGAAAAATTAAACGTACCACACTGGGATGATCCCCAACCTCCCTAGCATGCCCCGGTAGATTTTTGGCCCACAGCATACTCGGACCCCGGGCCCACCCCCAAAATCGTGGGCTATAGCACACCGATTTGGCCCAAAAATTCCTCATTCGCTCTGTTTCGCCTGTTTGTCCACCCAAATGGCCATGAAAAATTAAATGAACTAGTCTAGGATGATCCCCAACCTCCCTGGCATGCCCTGATCAATTTTTGGCCCACAACACGCCCGAACCCCGTGTCCACCCCCAAAACCGCGGGCTATAGCCTACCGATTTGGCCTAAAAATGCCCCGTTTTCTCCGTTTCGCCCATTTGTCCCCCCAAATGGCCACTAAAAATTAAACGGACCTCACTCGGACGATCCCCTACCTCCCTGGCATGCCCCGGGCGATTTTTGGCCCTAACCACGCCTGGACCCCAGGTCCACACCCAAAATAGTGTGCTATAGCACACCGAGTAAGCCCAAAAATGCCCCGTTCACTCCGTTTTGCCCGTTTGTCCACCTAAATGGCCACAAAAAATAAAACGGACCACATTGGGACGATCCCAAACCTCTCAGGCATGCCTCAATTAATTTTCTGCAAACAGCACGCCCGGGCCCACCCCCAAAATCGTGGGCTATAACAAATAAATTTGGCCAAAAAATGCCCCGCTCACTACGTTTTGCCAGTTTGTCCATCCAAATGGCCACGAAAAATTAAACTGACCACACTAGATCGATACCCTACCACCCTGGCATGCCCCGAACAATTTTTGGCCTACAACACACTCGAACCCTGGGCCCACCACTAAAATCTTGGTCTATAGCACATTGATTTAGCTCAAAAATGCCCTGTTCGCTCCGTTTTGTCCGTTTGTCCAGCCAAATGGCCATGAAAAATAAACGGACCATACTGGGACGATACCCAACCTCCCTAGCATGCCCCGTTCAATTTTCATCCCACAGCACGCCCGGACCCCGAGCCCACCCCCAAAACCGCGGGCTATAGCACACCGATTTTGCTCGAAAATGCCCCGTTTACTTTGTTTTGCCCGTTTGTCCACCTAAATGGTCAAGAAAAATTAAAAGAACCATACAGGGATGATTCCCAACCTCGCTGGCACGCCCTGGTCCATTTTTGGCACACAGCACGCCTGTACCCCGGGCCCACCCCCAAAACCGTGGGCTATAGCACACCGATTTGGCTCGACAATGGCCCGGTCGCTTCGTTTCGCCCGTTTGTCCCCCAAATGACCACGAAAAAATAAATGGACCACACTGAGACGATCCCCAACCTCCCTGGCATGCCTCGGTCAATATTCGGCTCTCACTACTCCCAATCCCGGGGCCCACCCCACAAACCGTGTGTTGTAGCACACTGGGTTGCCCCAAAAATGCCCCTTTCGCTCTATTTTGCCCGTTTGTCCACCCAAATAGTCACGAAAAATAAAACGGACCACATTGGGACGATCCCAAACCTACCAGGAATACCTCGATCGATTTTCTGCAAACGGCACGCTCGGACCCCGTTCGTTCCGTTTCGCCCGTTTGTCCATCCAAATGGATACAAAAAATTAAACGAACCACACAGGGATGATCCCCTACCACCCTTGCATACCACGGTCGATTTTTGGCCCACAGTACGCCCGGACCCAGAGTCCACCCCTAAAACCGTGGGCTGTAGCACGCCGAGTTGGCCTAAAAATACTTTGTTCGCTCCGTTTCGCCCATTTGGCCACCCAAATGGCCACAAAAAATTAAACGGACCATGCTGGGATGATCCCCAACCTATCTGGCATGCCCCGGTCGATTTTTGGTCCACAGCATGCCCGTACCCCCGGTCCCACCCCCAAAACCGTTGACTATAGCACACGATTTAGCCCGAAAATGCCCCATTCGCTACGTTTTGCCTGTTTGTGCCCCAAATGGCCACAAAAAATTAAACGAACCACACTGGGATGATCCCCAAAGTCCCTGGCACGCCTTCGTCGATTTTCAACCTACAGCACACTCGGTCCCCGGGACCACCCCCGAAACCGTGGTCTATAGCACACCGCTTTCGCCCAAAAATGCCCCGTTCGCGCTGTTTCGCCCGTTTGTCCACCCAAATGGCCACCAAAAATTAAACGGACCACACTAGGATGATCCCCAACCTCCCTGGCATGCCCCGGTCTAATTTCAGCCTACAGCACACCCAGACCCCGAGCCCACCCCCAAAACTGTGGGCAAAAGCACACCGATTTTGTCCGAAAATGCCCAGTTTGCTCTGTTTCGCCCGTTTATCCACCCAAATGGCCACGAAAAATTAAAAGGACCACATTGAGATAATCCCAACCTCCCTGGCACGCCCTGTTCAATTTTCAGCCCACAGCATGCCCGGGCCTACCCCCAAAACCGTGGACTATAGCATACCGATTTGGCCCAAAAATGCCCTGTTCTCTCTATTTCGCCCGTTTGTCCACCCAAATTGCCACGAAAAATAAATGGACCACACTGGATGATTCCCAACCTCCCTGACATGCCCCGATAGATTTAAGGCCCACAGCATACCCGAACCCTGAGCCCACCCCCAAAATCGCGGGCTATAGAACACTGATTTAGCTCGAAAATGCCCCGTTCCCTCTGTTTCGCTAGTTTGTCCGCCCAAATGGCAAAGAAAAATTAAACGGACCATACTGCGACTATACCCTACCTCCCTAGCATGCCCCGGTCAATTTTTGGCACACAACACGCCCTAACCCCGGGCCCACCCCAAAATCGTGGGCTATAGCACACTGATTTGGCCCAAAAATGCCCCGATTGCGCCATTTCGCCCATCTGTCCACCTAATGGGCCACCAAAAATTAAGCGGACAACAATGGGATGATCCCCAACCTCTCTGGCACGCCTCGATCGATTTTATGCCTACAACGCGCCCGGACCCCGGGCCCACCCCTGAAACCGTGGGCTATAGCACATCGATTTAGCCCAAAAATGCCCCGTTCGTTCCATTTCGTTTGTTTGTCCCCCAAATGGACACTAGAAATTAAACAGACCACACTGGGACGATTCCAAACCTCCCTGGCATGCCCCGGTCGATTTTTGGCCCACAGCACGCTCGAACCGTGGGCCCACCCCCAAAATGTGGGCTATAGCACACCGATTTGGCCCAAAAATGCCCCGTTCATTCTGTTTCGCCCGTTTGTCCACCCTTATGGCCACGAAAAATAAAACAGACCACATTGGGATGATCCCCAACCTCCCAGGCACGCCTCAATCGATTTTCTGCAAAATAGCACGCCCGAACCCCGGGCCCACCCCCAAAACCGTGGGCTATAACACACCAATTTAGCCAGAAAATGCCCCGTTTGCTCCGTTTTGCCCATTTTTCCACCCAAATAGCCACGAATAAATAAACGGACCATACTGGGATGATCCCCAACCTCTTCGAAAATGCCCCATTTGATCTGTTTCACCCATTTGTCCCCCAAATGGCCACGAAAAATTAAACGGACCACACTGCGATGCCCCGGTCAATTTTTGACCCACAGCACGCTCAGACGTTGGGCCCACCCCCAAAACTGTGGGCTATAGCACACTGATTTGGCCCAAAAATGCCCTGTTTGCTCCGTTTCTCCTGTATATCCACTAAAATGGCCATGAAAAATTAAACGGACCACATGGACGATTCCCAACCTCCTTGGCGTGCCCCGGTCCATTTTCAGCCCACAGCATGCCCGTACTCCGAGCCCACCCCCAAAACCGTCGGTTATAGCACAGCGATTTAGCCCAAAAATTCCCCGCTCCCTCCGTATTGCCCGTTTGTCCACCCAAATGGCCATGAAAAATTAAACGGACCATACTGGGATGATCCCCAACCTCCCTGGCATACCCCGATCGATTTTTGGCAAACAGCATGCCCAGACCCCAGGCCCACCCCCAACATCGTGAGCTATAGCACACCGATTTGGCCCGAAAATTCCCCGATCTCTCCGTTTCACCTGTTTGTCCACCCAAATGGACAAGAAAAATTAAACGGACCATACTAGGATGATCGCCAACCTCTCTGGCACGTCCCGGTTAATTTTTGTCCCACAGCACGCTCGGACCCTGGTCCACCCCCTAAACCGTGGGCTATAGCACACTCATTTTGACCGAAAATGCCCCATTTGCTCCGTTTTGCCCATTCTTCCACCCAAATAGCCACGAATAAATAAACGGACCACACTAGCACGATCCCCAACCTCCTTGGCATGCCTCAATCAATTTTTGGCCCACAGCACGCCCGGACCCCGGGTCTACCCCCTAAACCGTGGGCTATAGCATACCGATTTTACTTGAAAATGCCCCGTTCGCTCTTTTTCGCCCGTTTATCCACCCAAATGTCCACAAAAAATTAAATGGACCACACTGGGACGATCCCCAACCTCCCTGGCATGCCTAGGTTGATTTTTGGCCCAGAGCACGCCCGGACCCTGAGCCCACCCCCGAAATTGTGGGCTATAGCACACCGATTTAGCCCGAAAATGCCTCATTCGCTCCGTTTCGCCCGTTTGTCCACCCAAATGGCCACGAAAAATTAAATGGACCGCACTAGGACGATCCCCAACCTCCATGGCATGCCCCGATCGATTTTCGACCAACATCACACCCAGACCTCGGTCCCACCCCTAAAATATTGGGCTATAGCACATCGATTTGGCTCGAAAATTCCCCGTTCGCTCCGTTTTGCCCGTCTGTCCACCCAAATGGCCAAGAAAAATTAAATGGACCACACTGGGACGATCCCCAACCTCCCTGGCATGCCCCAGTTGATTTTAGGCCTACAACATTCCCGGACCCCGGCACACCCCCAAAATCGTAGGCTAAAGCATACCAATTTGGCTCGAAAATGCCCCGTTTGCTCTGTTTCGCCCGTTTGTCTCCCTAAACTGCCACAAAGAATTAAACGGACCATACTGGGATGATCCCCAACCTCCCTGGAATGCCCCGGTCAATTTTAGGCCAACAGCACGCCCCGACCCCCGATTCCACCCCCAAAATTGTAAGCTATAGCACACCGATTTAGCCAAAAGTGCCCCGTTCGCTCCGTTTTGCACATTTAAAATGTCTACAAAAATTTAAACGGACCATACTAAGATGATCCTCAACCTTCCTGGCATACCCCGGTAGATTTTTTGCCCACAACACAACAGGACCCCCGGACCCACCCCCCAAAACCATGGGCTATAGCACACCTATATGGATCGAAAATGCCCCCGTTCGCTTCGTTTTGCCCTTTGGTCCATGCAAATAGCCACAAAAAATTAAACGAACCACACTGGGATGATCCCCAACCTCCCTGGCATGCCCTAGTTGATTTTTGTCCCACATCACGCCCGACACCCCAGGCCCAACCCCAAAACTGTAGGCTATAGCACACCGATTTGGCCTGAAAATGCCCCGTTCGCGCCATTTCGCCCATTTGTCCACCCAAATGGCCAAAAAAAAATTAAACAGACCACACTGGGATGATCCCCAACCTCCTTGGCATGCCCTGATCGATTTTATGCCCACAGCGCGCCCGTAGCCCGGGTCCACCCCCAAAATCGTGGGCTATAGCTCACCGATTTGGCGTAAAAGTGCCCCGTTCTCTTCGTTTCGCTCGTTTGTCCCCCAAATGGACACGAGAAATTAAACGGACCACAGTGGGATGATCCCCAACCTCCCAGGTATGCCCCGGTCAATTTTAAGCCCACGGTACGCTCGAAAAGTAGGCCCACCCAAGAAACCATGAGCTGTAGCACACAGATTTAGCTCAAAAATGCCCTGTTTGCTCCGTTTCGCCCATTTGTCCACCCAAATGTCCACAAAAAATAAAATGGACCATACTGGGATGATCCCCAACCTCCCTGTCATGCCCAGGTCGATTTTCGTCCCTTAGCTCGCCCATACCCCGGGTCCACCCCCAAAATCGTGTGCTATAGCACAACGAGTTAGCCCAAAAATGCCCCGTTCGCTCCGTTTTGCCCGTTTGTCCACCCAAATAGCCACGAAAAATAAAACGGACCACATTGGGACAATCCCAAACCTCTCGGCATGCCTCGATCGATTTTCTGCAAATAGCACGCCCAAACCCCGGGCCTTCCCCCAAAACCAAGGGCAATAACACACCGTTTTTGGCCAGAAAATGCCCTGTTCACTCTATTTCACCCGTTTGTCCATCCAAATGGCGACCAAAAATTAAAAGAACCATACTGGGATGATCACCTACCACCCTGGCATACCCCGATCAATTTTTGGCCTATTAGCACACCCGAATCCTGGGCCCACAGCCAAAACTGTGGGATATAGAACACCGAATTGGCCCGAAAATGCCCCGTACGCTCCATTTTGCCCGTTTATCCACCCAAATGGCCATAAAAAATTAAACGGACCACAATGGGGCGATTCCCAATCTCCCTGGCATGCCTAGGTTAATTTTTAGCCCACAAAACGCCCGAACCCCCGAGCCCACCCACAAAACCGCGGGCTATAGCACACCAATTTTTCGCGAAAATGCCCCGTTCACTTCGTTAGGCCCGTTTGTCCACCCAAATGGCCACGAAAAATTAAACGGACCATATTGGGATGATCCCTAACCTCGTTGGCATGCCCCGATCGATTTTCGACACAACAGCATGCCCGGATCCCGGGCCCACCCCCAAAACCGTCGGCTATAGCACACCAATTTTGCCCGACAATGCCAAGAGCGCTCCGTTTTGCCCGTTTGTCCCCCAAATAACCACAAAAAATTAAACGGACCACACTGGGACGATCGTCAACCTCCCTGACATGACTCAGTGAATATTTGGCCCCTTAGCACGGCTAAACCCCGGGGCCACCCGAGTTGGCCCAAAAATGCCCCCGTTTGCTTCGTTTTGCCCATTTGTCCACCCAAATAGCCACGAAAAATAAAACGAACCACATTGAGACGATCCCAAACCTCCCAGGCATTCCTCGATCAATTTTATGCCAACAGCACGCCCGGACCCCGAGCCCACCCCCAAAACCGTGGGCTATGACACACCGATTTGACCAGAAAATACCTCTTCGCTCCGTTTGGCCCATTTGTCCACCCAAATAGCCACGAAAAATTAAACGGACTACACCTGGGATGATCCCCTACCACCCTGGCATGCCCAGATCAATTTTTGGCCCACAACACACCCGGACCCTGGGCCCACCTCTAAAAACCGTGGGCTGTAGCACACCGACTTGACCCAAAAATTCCCCCGTTTGCTACATTTTAGCCGTTTGTCCAGCCAAATGGCCATGAAAAATTAAACTGACCACACTAGGACAATTCCCAACCTCCCTGGCATGCCCCGGTCAATTTTCAGCCCCACAGCACGCCCGTACCCCCGAGCCCACCATCGAAACCCGCGGGCTATAACACACCATTGTTTTCTCGAAAATGCCCCATTCACTCCGTTTCGCCCGTTTATCCACCCAAATGGCCACGAAAAATTAAACGGACCATACTGAGATGATCCCCAACCTCCCTGGAACGCCCCGATTGATTTTTGGCACACAGCACACCCGAACCCCCGGGCCCACCCCCAAAACCGTGG